>CM019155.1:142866785-142916546 GCA_009733165.1 Naja naja
TTATTTCTTGGCCCTGCTATCATCATTGAGGGCATTTGGCTCATTGCACCATTTACCTGACTTGGACTTTGCCTCTCTTGGGACTGGCCTCCTCCTTGCAGTGAGAGGGCAACCGAGGATTAATTCTCCTGCAGTGAGAGTGCAGTGGACTATGCAGGACTTGCCCCAAGTCACTGTGGTGGCAGAACAGTGACTGGTCCATTTCCACCTGGATCATCGACAGTGGTGAGAGAGCTGCCGATTGTGGACTTTCTCCTGACTTTAACATCGCCTGTCCCTTATTATATTTCCATCTCCCTTTGTTCCATCTCCCAACTGCCTCTTGTATTGTTTTGCCTGAGATATTTACTATGCCTGCCTATTCCCCATCGGAGTTATGGCCCTCCAGGCGTTCCCCTGTCTGGGATGTGGCCCTTACGCTATCAAGAGCTTACCTTAATGACGGATCCTGGGATCCCGAGAGGTGGCATGCCAGGATGAAGGGGCTAAATTCTAAATTTGACAGGAAGGGGAAACTTTTAAAATTTTTAATTGATCGTCTTAAGGGGTTAGGGATAAATGGGTCTTTGTCCAACCCGTTCATGGTGGAGGGGGGGGGGGGGCCGGGGGGGCTCCGGGACCTGAGGTGGGGACCGCGATCCCCAGGGTGGTTGGTGTTGGCAGGAACGGAGAGGCATAGGGCCATATCATGTTGGGGAGCACGCACCGCCATCTTTGTGCGGTTGCCTGCTCCGCCCTATGGCTCTCCCAGGGGGCATGGGAACTGGGACCCTGGGCTTAGACTGGTGTATTTTAATGCCAGGTCCAGGCTAATAAGTCCACCCTCCTCCGTGAGGTAATTGAGGAGGAGGCTGCGGACCTGGCCTGCATCACCGAGACCTGGTTGGGCCCAGAGGGCGTGTCCCTCTGGTAGATTTGTGCCCTCCAGGTTTTCGGTTTGCACCGCCTCGGCCCAGGGTAGTGGTGGGGTGGCGTGGTTATTCGGGAGACCCTGTTTCCAAGGGAGGTCACTGTTCCAGAGATAGGTGGGAGTGAGACACTCTTGGAGTGTGGGGCCCAATGGTCGGGTGGGCTTGCTGCTGCATACCTTTCACCCAGCTATGTGACAGCTGCCCTACCTGGGCTTCTCGATGCTCTCTCGGGGTGGCGGTGGAGTTCCGGGGCTTATAGTCCTGGGGACTTCAATCTGCCTCCCTGGGGTGCGCCTGGTTTGCCCAGGAATTCATGGCTTTATGGAGGCCATGGGCCTGACCCACTAATCCAGGGCCCCACCCATGAGGGGGAACACTCTTGACCTAATTTTTGTCTCTGAACAGTGGCGAGTGACAGAGGGCAGGCCACTTTTACGGCTGTGCCCGCTCCATGGTCTGATCACTATCTCCTCACGGCTGGTCTTCCAACAGGCTGCCCCCACTGCTGGGATGAGGAGCCGCTTAGATGGTTCCCACTTCAGGCTCTTTATGGACCCGGAGCGGTTCTCGGCGAGCTGGGGTTTCCCTCTTCCCTTGCCCACAGCTCTGTCGAGGACTCTGGCAGCCTTGGCAGCAGGCCGACGGAGGCTCTACAGGGTTGTCCCATGCACCCTCACACGCCGTGGATCCCGGATGGCTCCTTGGTACTGGAGGAGCTCCGGGAGATGAAACGCCCGGAGGGGCTTAGAGAGCAGGTGGAGGTCCACCCTGCCTCAGTCCCGACGAGCCCAGCTAAGAGCCTATATTGGGACTTACCTGGTAGCTATGAGGGCGGCGAGAAGATCTTATCTCTCCTCATAGCATCCGCAGATAACCGCCCAGCCTCTGTTTCGGGTAACCCGCTCTCTCCTTCGTTTAGGGAGGGGCGGACCCGCTGCGGGCAGGGCTGAGGAGTTTGGTCAATATCTGTCGGATAAGATCGCTCAATTCGGGATGGGTTGTCCTCTGATTTGCAGTGGTCTGAGGAACGAGATACAGGTAGTCTGGCCAGTATGATCTGGGATGAGTTCGATTCTTTCCGGGATGAAGTGGACGGGATTATGCGGCGCCTGAGTTCCACCACATGTTTGTTGGACCGTGTCCTTCCTGGCTGGCTTATGCCGCCAGGGAGGTCACCTGCGTTGGCTCCGGCAGTTGTCAACGCTTCATTAAGGGAGGGTGCCTCCACGCCTTGAAGGAGGCGGTGGTGAGACCCCTTCTGAAGAAGCCTGCCCTGGACCCTACCGTTAGACAACTCGCTCCAGTCTCCAACCTTCGCTTTTTAGCGAAGGTTGTTGAGAGTGGTGGCTCAGCAGTTTCCACTTTTCCTGGATGAAGCGGACTACCTGGATCCAGATCAATCGGGCTTCCGCCTGGTTTCAGCACGGAGACGCATTGGTCGCACTGATGGATGATCTCTGGAGGGCTCGACAGGGGTTTTCCTCTGTCCTGGTCCTATTAGACCTCTCAGGCTGGCTACCATCGACCATGGTATCCTTCATGCACCGGGGTAGGGGGCACTGTGCTTTGGTGGTTCACCTCCTACCTCGGGCCATCGCAGTCAGTATTGGCGGGGACAGAGGTCTACCTCGAGGGTGCTCTCTGTGGGGTCCCCTCAGGGTCGGTCCCCTGCTATTTAACATCTACATGAAGCCGCTGGGTGAGATCATCCGTGTTTTGGGGTGAGTTTCCATCAGTACGCTGATGATACTCAGCTGTACATTTCCACCTCAACCAGATCGGTGATGCCCTCTCCCTGATGACCCAGTGTCTGGATGCGTACGGATCTGGATGAACGGAAACATGCTTCGCCTCAACCCGCCAAGACTGAGTGGCTGTGCATACCGCATCTCGCCCAGTTTGGAGTGTCCATCTTTAGGGGAGTGGTATTACCCCTGTGGATAGGGCGCTGAATCTGGGGGTCCTCCTGGACGCTCGCTCCCGCTGGAGGAGCAGGTGGGGCCGCCGCCAGGGGGCCTTTGCCCAGCTCCGCCTGGTTCGCCAGCGCCTTTTCTGGACCGAGATGCCCCACGCACGGTTACTCTTGTTACCTCCAGACTCGACTACTGCAACGCTCTCTATTTAGGACTGCCCTTGCATACCATCCGAGATTGCAGCTGGTGCAGAATGCGGCGCTGGTGGTGATGGGAGTTTCCGTTCTCCCATGTTACCCCCTCCCGCGCTGCCTTCATTGGCCGGTTGCACTGGGTGAGATTCAAGGTTTTAGTGTTAACATACAAAGTCCTTCATGACATGGGTCCCCAATATTTAAGGGAGCTGCTCCTGCCGACATCGAATGCCAACCGCCTCTGTGCGAGCACATAGGCAAGGACTCCTGGGGTCCCATCAGCTGGCCATGCCGGCTGGCGTTCCCCGACGACGAGCCTATTCTATAGCTGCCCCAGACCTCTGGAACCAACTTCCCTGGAGTCTGCCTGGCCCCTGACCTCCGCACCTTCCGCCATGACCTTGAAGACCTGGTTGTTTAACCAATCCGGTTGTGATTTTTTGGGATGGGATGGTTTTATGGGATAGTTTTTATAGGATAATTTTATGGGTTAAATTTGTAGTTGTAATGGGGCTTATTTAGTTTAATTTGCTTTTAAATTATTTATTGTTGTTGTTGTTTTATTGTAAGTCACTCGAAGTCTTCGGAGATGGGCATATAAGTCCCATTAATAAATAAATAAATAAATAAATAACAAATAATTACCTAAAACAAATTAGAGGCATAAGTCAAATACAAAAATTTAAAACCCCAAAATTAAACACAATCAACCCCTTCAGGAGGTCAGCACAGCCCGACTGGCTTGAATAACCAGGTCTTAAGTCGTGGTGGAAGGTGCGAGATCAAGCCAGCCGAGTTCCAGTGGAAGCTGATTCCATAAAGTGGGGCCGCCACAGAATAAGCCTCCCCTGGGTCACCGCCAAATGATTGAGGCTGAGTCACAGACGCACCCCTGGGAGAGCCCCGCCTGAATGCTTGCACAGGGCGGTTGGTATTTGATGCTGGCAGGAGTCATTCTCGTAAATACCCCGGACCCATGCCATGTAGGACTTTGAATGTTAACACAAGAACCTTGAATCTCACTCAGAGGACATGGCTATCATTTTTCTTTTATATAAATTCCTAAGGTAGTTTTCTAAAGTAATCTTGCAGAGTGAGAAATGTCCTCTCTGTTTCTCAATTCCATGTCTGAGTTTACAATCAAAGAATGTTAGAAGAACTGTTAAGAAAAGAATGATAAAAATAGCATTATTTAATAGAAAATAGTAAAAGAATATGTCAGATATATTTCAATAGCATCCAGGCTATAGGAAAATCACAAATTTATTTTTCATCTTTCATTTGAATGCTTTTTCAGCACCTTCTCTATAATTTTCTGGTGAGGGTTGGGATGAACAAGTACATTGAAAGATAAATTAAAACTGAATGTATTATTTCATCAGCAGGTACATAAAGTCAATTGTATCTGTCCCAAACGAGGTATCCATCGTGTATTATTTTTGCATTTGCTTTCTTCTCATGAGGTGATCCTTGTTGTTCAATTCAGGCCTCAGCACAATTATGAAACATTTGGGGAAAAATATGCATCCCAAAAGCCCAGCACTTGAGGCCAAGATGGAGAAGATCTCCACAGCTACCATATATTTTCCCTTGGTGCTAAGATAGGTTGGAACAAAGGACAACCAAACACTGGTGAATACCAGCATGCTGAAGGTGATGAATTTGGCTTCATTGAAACTATCAGGCAACTTTCTAGCTAGAAAAGCAACACTGAAACTGATGATGGACAGAAGTCCCATGTAGCCTAAGACAAGATAAAACATAGTGACAGAACCTTCCTTACACTCTGCTACTACCTCAGTGATCAGTGTGTCCATGTCCAAATTGGGGAATGGGGGAGAGATTGTTAGCCATATAGCACACATGCCTACTGGGATGGAAGAGCTGGAAAGGACAATCAAACATGTAAGCCTCTTTCCCATCCACTTCCTCATACTGGATCCTGGCTTTGTGGCCATGAAAGCTACCACCACAGTGATGGTTTTAGCTAACACACAGGAAACAGCCAGTGAGAAGATGATACCAAATGCTGGTTGCCGAAGGAAGCAGGTCATCACTCCGGGCTTACCAATAAATAGGAAAGGTGAAAGGAAACAGAGCAAAGAGAGATCAGGAGAGCATAGGTGAGGTCCCGATTGTTGGCTTTGACTATGGGACTATCTTTGTGCAGGTGGAATATTTTAATACCAAAATTGTGACTGAGAAGAAGAAGACAGCACTTGTGGCTAAGGAGATGCCCAAAGGTTCTTCATAAGACAAAAACTGTCATTTTGGGAAAACATTCATCTTGTCTCTGGTTTGGATACTGATCAGATGGACATTTGAAGCAATCTTCTGTATCTGGATGTGGGAAAACAGATAAAGGCAGTGTTAATTTTTATAAGAAATCACTCAGTTTTCATGTTAATCTTTTAAAAAGAGGCCCACCATTCATGATTCCACAAGAGAAATGAACTTTGTGAAGCAATACCCATTATTGTCCAATTGTCCGATATCCTGGAAAGATCAGTATATTTATTATTTGGATTATTCATACTTGTTTAAAAATATAATCAAAAAAGCTTACCTTAATGACGGATCTTGGGATCCCGAGAGGTGGCATGTTATGACTAATGGTCAAATTCCAAATTTAGAAGGAAGGGAAACTTAAATTTTTAATTTGTTGTCTTAAGGGGTTAGGGGAAATGGGTCTGTTTGCAGCCGTTCGTGGCAGGGAAGGGCGAGGGTTGGGGGCCGGCGGGGCCCCAGGGACTCAGGTGGGGGCCACGATTCCTAGGGTGGTTGGAGTGGTGGCAGCGCCGAGGCATAGGGCATTATCATATGCTGGGAGTGCGCACCGCCAGCCGTGCGGGTTGCGCTCGACCCTATGGCCTCCTCCTGGGGAGTTCGGGAACAGGGACCCTGGGCTTAGGCTGGTGCTTTAATGCCAGGTCGTGGCTAATAAAGCCACCCTCCTCCGTGAGATTATTGAGGAGGAGGCTGCGGACCTGGCTTGTATCACCGAGACCTGGTTGGGCCCGGAGGGTGGTGTCCCTCTGGTTGAATTATGCCCTCAGGTTTTCGGTTGTGCACGCCACGGGCCCAGGAAGGGGTGGTGGGGTGGCTGTGGTTATTAGGGAGACCTTGCTTCCAAGGGAGGTCACTATCCCAGAGATAGGAAGTGAGACCCTTCTCCTGAAGGGGGGCCTAACGGTCAGGTGGCCTTGCTGCTCACATACCTTTCTCCCAGCTGTGTGACAGCAGCCTTACGGGACTTCTTGGCGTCCTCGGGGGTGGCGGTGGAGCTCCCAGGCCTTATAGTCCTGGGGACTTTAACCTGCCTTCCCTGGGGATCGTCGGGATTGGCCGGGAATTCATGTCTTCTATGGAAGCCATGGGCCTGACCCAATTAATTCATGGCCCCACTCACGAGGGGGAACACTCTAGACCTAGTTTTTGTCTCTGAGTGGTGGTGAGTGACAGAGGGCAACCTGTTTATACTGCTCTGCCCGTTCCATGGTCTGATCACTATCTCCTGCGGCTGGTTTCCAAAAGGCCACCCCCACTGCTGGGACAAGGAGCCTCTTGGATGGTTCCGCCCCAGGCTTTATGGACCCTGAGCTGTTCCAGGCGGAACTGGGGCCTTTTCCCTCTTCCCTTACTCACAGCTCTGTTGAGGATCTGACGGCCGCTGGCAGGGCCGGAGCCCTTGGGTTGTCCCCATGTCCCCTCTCACGCGCGGATCTCGGATGGCTCCCTGGTATACAGAGGAGCTCCGGGAGATGGCGCGTCGGAGGGGCTTAGAGAGTGGAGGGCCACCCGCTCTCAGTTCGACCAAACCCAGTTAAGAGCCCATATTAGGACTTACCTGGGAGCTATGGGGATGAGAAGGTCTTATCTCTCCGCCCTCATAGCGTCCTGCAGAATAACCAGCCGCCCTGTTCGGTTGCTCTCCCTTTGTCTTGGGGAGGGGCGGATCCGTTCGAAGGAGCTGAGGAATTTGGACAATATCTGTCGGATAAGATCACTCAATTGGCGGGTTGTCCACTGATTTGCAGTGGTCTGAGGAGCAGGATACAGGTAGTCTGGCAAGTGTGTTCTGGGATGAGTTCGATCCTGTTTCCGAGGATGAAGTGGACGGGATTATGCGCCTGAGTTCCACCACATGTTTGTTGGACCCGTGCCCTTCCTGGCTGTCTTATGCCGCCAGGGAGGTCACCTCGTTGGATCCGGGCAGTGGTCAAGCTTCGCTAAGGGAGGTGTTTTCCCCTCCGCCCTGAAAGAGCGGTGGTGAGACCCCTCCTGAAGAAGCCTGCCCTGGACCCGACTGTGTTAGATAACTTTCGTCCAGTCTCCAACCTTGCTTTTGGCGAAGGTTGTTGAGAAGTTGGTGGCAGACAATTTCCGCTTTTCCTGGATGAAGCGGACTACCTAGATCCGTGCAATCGGGCTTCCGGTCTGGTTTCAGCACGAGACGGCATTGGTCGCACTGATGGATGATCTCTGGAGGGCGGGACAGGGGTTTTTCCTCTGTCCTGGTCCTGTTAGACCTCTCAGCTTTCGATACCATCGACCATGGTATCCTTTGCACACCTCAGCGGGGTTGGGGTGGGGGCACTGTTTTTGGTGGCTCTCCTCCTACTCTGGGCGTCCAATCGGTGTTAGCAGGGGGCAGAGATCGGCCCGAGGGCACTCACTTGTGGGGTCCCTCAGGGGTCGGTCTCTCCCCTTTATTTAATATCTACATGAAACCGCTGGGTGAGATCATTCAGTGGTTTTGGGGTGAGGTATCATCAATATGCTGATGATACACAGTTATATATCTCCACCCAGGCCAGATCAGTGATGCCCTCTCCGTGATGACTGCTGTCTGGATCGATGGGATGGACGGAAATATGCCGACTCAACCCGGCCAAGACTGAGTGGCTGTACATACCGGCATCGGTCCAGTTTGGAATGTCCATCGTTGGCCATAGGGGAGTGGTGCTGCCCCTGTGGATAGGGCTAGGAATCTGGGGTCCTCCTGGATGCACGGCGGTTGGAGGAGCAGGTGGGAGCCGTCACCAGGGGGCTTTTGCCCAGATCGGCTGGTTCGCCAGCTTCGCCCGTTCTGGACCGCTGATGCCCTGCCACGGTCACTCATGCCCTTGTTACCTGCGACTCGACTACTGCAACGCTCTCTATTTAGGACTGCCCTTGCACACCATCCGGAGATTGCAGCTGGTGCAAAATCGGCGCGGTGGTGATGGAGTTCCCGGTTCTCCCATGTTGCCCCCTCCTGCGTGGCCTGCATTGGTTGCGGTTGCGCTCGGTGTGGTTCAAGGTTCTAACTTTAACATACAAAGTCCTTCGACATGGGTCCCTATTATTTAAGGGGCGACTGCTGCCGACATCGAACACCAACCGCCCTATGCGATCTCACAGACAGGGGCTCCTTGTCCCGTCAGCGGACAGTGCCGGCTGGCGGTCCCTGACGACGGAGCCTACTCTGTGCGGCCCGGACCTGGAATCAACTTCCCTGGAGCCTGGCCCCTGACCTCCGCACTTTCCGTGTGACCTGAAGACCTGGTTGTTTAACCAATCCGGCTGTGACCCTGGGGTGGGGTGGTCTTTTTAGAGTTTTAATTCTGCAATTTTAGTGTTAATTCGGCGATTGTTTAATTTGTTTTTAACTAATTTATTGTTGTGTGTTTTATTTTGTAAGCCTTGAGTCCTTTTGGAGAGGGGCGCATATATCGAATTAATAAATAAATAAATAAATAAATTTGTTTAAAGCACAAAATGTACACAGATGTTCTTCTCCAGTGCTACCAAAACTCTGAAGTTTAGTTTTATTCTGTTTTAAAATTATAAGAGGTTTATTTTGTGTATGGCATGTTTTAGCCAGGGATCACCGAGGTGGTTGGCTGCCTGCTAAAGGATTTTTCAGGCAGTGTTATCTTTACCTATGGGACACCTGAATGCCAGGAGGCAATCTGGGAAGGCTCCTTTCTTCTCCCACCATGGTTTATTCACTCACAGGAATTGAACTGCCAAGCTGCTGACATCTGCGATGCACGGGCCCAGTGTCTTATCACGTGAGCCAATGCAGCCTCTTGTTATAAGAGATCTTTCATACTTTCTAAAGCATCAACAGTGTAAAAGAACATTTGGTATTTGGAAATTCAACCTTTTGCTTTCCCATCCTTAGCTCAATTTTGCTTCATGTACATTATTTCCTTTAAACACACACACCATCAAGGAACAATGGATGTGGGGGGGGGGGAAGGAGCTACTGTGTATGGCTCCAGGTTTGAAGGGAAGATAGGTCCTTTCTGTTAGCCCCTTCTGCAACTCTCTAAATCAAGGGTGTCAAACTCAATTTCATTGAGGGCCACGTCAGGGCTGTGGTTGACCTCAGGCACCTGGGTGGGTGTGTCCAATTGGGTAAGCATGGCCGATTGGGTAGCCATAGCAGCTTCAGACCATTCCCCAAACTGCTGGCATGTTTCCTCTTTGCATTGGGTAGACTGGGCCAAAGTGACATGGGACAGCCCTTTACATTTTCCAGGATGGCGCTACAGGCCAAATCCAACCACATCGTGGGCCAGATCTAGCCCGAGGGTCTTGTGTTTGACACCTCTGCTCCTAATCATCTGTGTCTTCTCCTGGGTGATATGAATGTTGATAGATAAAAGTCAAGGTTTCCCCTGTCCAGTCATATCTGACTCTAGGGGATGGTACTTGTTTCCATTTTTTAGTTGAAGGACCTAACATTGTCTAAAGACTTTCCCATGTTCAGATGGCCACAGTGACTATATGTTGTGGTCTATATGCTGTTAGTTTCCCACCAAAGTGGTACCTATTTATCTGTTCACATTTGCATACTTTTGAACTGCTAAGTGATCAAGAGTTGGGGCAGGTAACGGGATCTGTTGCATGGTGCTCAGGTTTCTAACCCAGGCTATCAGCTTTCTAGATGACAAGCACAGTGTCTTTAAACACTGAGTCATTGTAACCCCATTGATAGATATTGCCAGGAAAAGTTTTGTTTGAATTAAGAAGTTGCATATGGGTACTAAGTTCATGCACCCATGTATTCCAAAGGAGCTTTCTTCCTTAAGATATGAAGTCCTACAAAGTCATAATGATGATAATGCATTAAGCAAGGATATATTGCTATATAATTTATGTGGCCCAACACTTATATTGGCACAACACTTCTCAACAATTACCATGTTGAATATCCTTCCAATTCTTGTTAAGTATGCAGAAGAAAAGAGATAAGAAGAAGAAGATTGGGCAGAGATGATGTTAAACATGGCCATTTTGATGTTCTCCAACCCTTTTTATATGAATTATATTCAAAGATTTGCTGTACTGTGTCAGTTACCTCTTTCATTGGAAATCTTCCCTTCTGGACACTGAACACAATCAAAGCAGCAAAATTTCTCTCCTTCTTTTTTCTTCTTTTGATAACCAGGCTGGCAATAAGGGTTACACAAGGAAAGGGGATGGACCTTTAAAAAAAAGTTTAATTGAAAGGTTAGGTAGAGGAGATGTGGTATGACATAGCTAATGAATAATAATCAATTTACACATGTTTGGAAGGTAAATAAGTAGGTAGGTAGGCAGGCAGGCCACTGCAATTAATGCCTCCTGTACAATGTTGAATTCATCATATAAAGTACAACACTTCATCTTAAATTCTGGATGTAAAATTAACTGTTAACAATCTTCTTCCTCTTCCCCTTTCCCTTCTCTTTCTCTCTTCCCCCTCCTCATTTTTTTTCTTTTTCTTCCTTCTCCTCCCAAGGACTTACTAGGGATATCTCTACCATTGTGAATCTGGAGTCTATTTGTATCTCTTAATTGAATTTAAAACAGCAGATCTGCATAGTCCTTTGGACAAAACACCCCCAAAGCTGAAGGACAGCTGGAAGACAGTGAAAGGGAGAAGGATCCAGAAAATGACATCCATTTCACAAGTTTTTCCCAAATGTATTCCTACTGTCACTGGAAACTGAACTTGCTGCCAAGAAAATGTTGGTTTTACTTAGGGGGAAGTAGACAAGAAACAAATGCTGTTCCCTTGTCAAAACGTTTCTGGAAACAAAGAGTTCTTACATTGTGGAAAATGTAGTCAAAATCCCTATAATCTTCCCCCCACCCAGAAAGTTGATAATGATCTACAGGTTAAACAACAAATGAAACAGTAAACAAAGATGAAACAGGGGATTAAAATTCCCAAGACAGGGATAGATTTGTCCATTTATATTTTCCACTAAAAATAGAAGAGCTATAACTGTCTTCTTTTTTTTGCTTCTCCTACCCCAAAACATTTTTTTTCTTTTAATAACTCTTTAATCCCTTGCATCAGGATAAAGTTGGGGCATCTGAATTGACCTGATCATTTACTGGCCGGATGCCCTCCCTTAGCCCTATGTGGAGTTCACAGCAGGTATTTCTCTTTGTGCCTAGAGAAATATCTGCCACTACCTAGGATCAAAGTCTCCTGATTGTGAGGTGAGAACTCCACCTTTAGGCAATCAGGCCACTCCTCCTACCCTAAAACAATAATACTGAAAATGTTTTCCTTTCCATTGTAAAAATTCCATTTCTCCTATTAGTGGTATCTAGGAGTGTCCCATATAGATTTTACTATTCGGTGTGGGGCATTAGGGTAATTGAGTATGTTCATTTGTGCCTTTTGATGGAAAGAGATAGAATTCCAAAAATTAAAACTGTGCTTTTCAGACAATTTATGAATTCTCACTTCGTTAGCGCTTCCATGCCATTTAATCTTGTCATCCTCAATGATGAATTTCTTTCCTTGAGAATCCGTGGTCCCCATCCTTCCAACCTTTACTTTATGAAAAGAGTTATTAGAGAAAATAAGCATGTTTATTATATCAAATCCAGATCCCATCTCCTTATTCTCATTAAAGGACACCGTTTCTCCATTTGTGTTGTTGAATGAAAGGGTCTGAAGGAAGTGGTGGAGCTAAGAAAATAAAGAAGAACAAAGCAAGAAACACCTAAGAGAACAGAACTTTTCTTGGATCAAACTAACAAGAGGAACTAAGATGATTAAGGACCTGGAGATAAAAATATGTGAAGAATAATTGCAGGGATTTTATATGGCTAGTCTAGAGAAAAGAAGGACTGGGGTGGAGGGACATGATAGTAGTATTCCAGTATTTGAGAGGCTGCCAAAGAGAGGAAGGGGTCAATTTATTTTTCAAAGCACCAGAAGGCAAGACAAGAAACAATAGATGGAAACTAATGAAGGAGAGAAAATATCATTATTATTGTTTTAAGTGACTGAACCAGGGCAATAGTAGAATAAGAGAATCAATTTTAATAATATAAGAAACTAAAAAAAACTTTTAAGGACTATGTATGTAGAAATATCTGTCTGAATGCCTGAATCTATACATTCTACTTTTACATTTTTTAAATAACTTATTTTAACCTGATTAATGACCACATATGAAGACTTTTGAAAATTCCTTTAAAAAAAAAGGTAATTGTGAAAGTGAATGAAAAGATTTTACTCATCTTCAGAATTGTATCTATTACAATTCTGTAATAGTTTAGCTTTAGCATTTCTAGGTTGAAATGATTGAACAGTGACAATTCCATTGCCTGGGGATGCCCAATTGGATGTCCTTTTCATGTCCCCATTAAGTTGCCCACAGATGGTACTGAAATGGTACTGAAATATTTACTGATGGTCGTCCACTTTCAAAATACTGGTTGGCAGGAGCTGGACAATGTGATGGGAACTCGCACCATCATGCAGCAGTAACTGGGTGTCAAAGACAAGTTTGCCGATTGTCAGTCCAACATCTTAAGCTCATGAGTCACTGAGCTCCCTAGAACTGAAGAATATAAGAGGACTTCTCTCACCCCAATGGAATTTTTTTAAAATAATCCTTGAATCTCTCTATATAAAAGTAAAATACCACTCACACATCACCACAAAATCTCCAGAACCATAAAGCCTACAAACTTGATATTTGGCACAGATGTTCCTCTTGGCTTCTAGCTGCTCACTAAGAAATTTTTGAATTTTTTTTGAAATGAGCATCAGAGCACTAATATTTCATATATTATTATTAACACACTCTGATGCTAAGGAGTTTTATTCCCCCTCCCCATCTAAAAAGAAAACTCTTCCAAATGCAAAACACAAGCAGAGGAGAGGAGTTTCTTAGTTTCACAGCACCAAGCAGCTTTAGTATAGAACAGTTGAGCTAAGCCATGTCCAGGCTCCTTGCTATCTCCTTCTTGCTCATAAGCAAATACTGTTTCAGTTTCCAAACAGTCTCAACTTTCTCACACATTGACATGATACTAAGCAGATGAATACCAATGGATGCTGGTAGGCAGAGGCACAATTTTCCCCCTTATTTTCCTCCCAAAAAACTAAGCCTGATCACATGGTTACATTTCAAAGCATGGGAACCGAACTAGCACCATATATTATCAGTAAAAAAATAACTTCTTTTTATTTTATTTTAATGTGAATTATTTTTTCAATGCTATGTAGTGTTCCTTCTTGTTCTCCTTTTCTTTTTCTCATTCTGGAGACATTACCTGCCAAGGGTTTATCTCTTCAAGGTATCTTGTCATCCTGACTGCTTTATGTTTTGGTCTAGATAAATCCAGGTTGTGTAACGCATGGGCCACAGCAAAGACTGCATTGTAGATGCTGTAGCTATGGCCAGTCATGACCATTTCAAACAGAATCCCTGGAAGATCCCTCAAGGATTCTGTCCCAGTACAAAATTTGTGAGCCTCTGTTATGTCATTAGGATCTGGAACAGAGCAACCAAAGGCTTGTGCCCAGAATTCCTTGAAAAAATCATCAAGATGTGCCTTGGCTGGTTTTATATTCTGAAGGTAGACCTGAAACTCTTTGTGCTCATTGGAGTGGATTGCAAAAATAAGGGCACCTTGGAATATCTGATATTTCCAGTCCCTTGAAATGACGGTTGAAGCAAAGTCAATCTGGCCTGTCATAATCCACACCTTTTCAGTATAGTTAACCGCAGCGAAAAATAGCGCAGTGCTTAGCCACATTATAATTAGTGTTTCACCATAGACAACAAGGACATTTGCTTTCAGATCTGAATAGAACTCATTAGTATTTGCAGAAATGGTGTTCAGTTCATCGAGTTCAGGGAATCGGCTGTCAACTGGCATTCTTTGAACAAAGGCTGAACAAATTTTATTCTGGAGAAATAACGACTCCAGCTTTTTCAAGAAACGTTCTCCACTTTCGTCATCTCCAGCCAAAAGTCCAACCCAGATCCATCCAAAATGTTTAAGTAAATAGATAATGCCTGTATATTGATTGCCTTCATTGGAGACTGTATGGTAAAATGAAGAGGTCTCCCCCATATTGCTTCTTTGCATTGGAAATGATCCATATGTGAGCTGAAAGGACATGCTTAGAGATATTTATTTATTTATTTATTTAACATATGATTTACTTATTCATTATATTTCTACACTGCCCATCTCACCTATAGCTCTGGGATAATAACGATAATGATAACGATAACGATAACAAGAACAAGAACAACAACAACAACAACAACAACACCCCGGACTTAACAGTGGTTAATAAGAAAGACAAAAAAGTCTGAATAGTGGATGTGGCATTGCCTGGAGACAGCAGAGGAGAAGAGAAAGAACTGGGGGAGATAACAAAATACAAAGACCTACAAATAGAAATAGAACAACTATGGCAAAGGGAAGCAAGGGTAATACCAAGAGTAATAGGCACCTTGGGTGCATTCCCAAAACAAGTGGAGCACCACTTGAACACCATAGGCATTGACAAATTTGCCATCAGTCAATTGCAGAAGGCAGCTTTACTTGGAACAGCTTCCATCCTGTGATGATATCTGTAACACCATCAAAATTCCAGCTTTGCCTATCCCAGGTCCTTAGTAAGGACTTGATAGGTAGACAAAAATGCCAAACCCAGTCTGAACATCTGGCTGACAACAACAACAACAACAATAATGATAATGATAACAATAATGATAGTAATAGTAATAGTAGTAGTAGTAGTAGTTGGAACATAACACACCAGATATCACAGTTGTCAAAAACCGAATCGTACAATTTATTGATATTGCTATACCAGTAGACACCAGAGTCAAAGAAAAAGAACTGGAAAAAAAATCACGAAATATCGTGACCTTGCCATCAAAACTATGCGATTATGGATGAAACATGTAACAGTGATACCCATTGTCATCAGGGCACTTGATACCATGTCCAAGAATTTTATAAAATATTATTATTATTTTTATTATTTTATTAGACTTGTATGCTGCCCTTCTCCCAGAGGTCTCAGGCGAACATATAAAAAGAAATATATTTACAATAAAAAGATATTAAATAAAGAACAAGTCTATAAATACAAGAAACATTAAAACAGTTAAAATTACGGTAATAAACAGTAATATTAAAACAAACCCACCCCCAGGTCAATCCAGGCTGGCCTGCTAAAACAGCCAAGTCTTTAGCCAAGTCTCGACGAAAGGAGCGGAGATCAGGGGCCAAATGAAGATCCGCAGGGAGCTGATTCCATAGGGCGGGCGCTCCCACAGAAAAGGCCCTAGCCCTGGGAACCGCCAGCTGACAATGCCTGACCGATGGTATTCCCAGGGGGCCCCTCCTGTGGGACCGCACGGGGCGATCAGAATGTGATGCTGGCAGGAGGCGTTCTCACAAGTACCCTAGACCCAAGCCATTTAGGACTTTATAAGTTGTTACTAACACCTTGAAGGAAACCTGGAAGGCAACCTGCAGCCAATGCAAGTCGCGCAGGAGGGGTGTAACATGGGAGTATTGGGATACCCCCATCACAGCCCGCGCGGCCACATTCTGCACCAGTTGCAACCTCTGAGTAATCCGCAAGGGTAGCCCCATGTAGAGAGCATTGCAGTAGTCGATTCTGGAAGTGACGAGCGCATGGGTGACCGTTTGAAGGGCATCTCGGTTCAGGTAAGGGCGGAGCTGGCGAACCAGCCGAACCTGGGCAAAAGCCCCCCTGGCCACAGCTTCCACTTGCTCCTCCAGACTGAGCTGTGCATCCAGGAGGACACCCAGATTCCTCGCCCTATCCACGGGAGGTAACACCTCCCCCCTCCATGACCAAAGATTGCACATCCACTGATCACTGAGATGCCGGTAAGAACAGCCACTCAGTCTTGGCCGGGTTAAGCCAGAGTCTGTTACTCCCCATCCAGGCCTGCACCGCCTCTAGGCACCGGGACATCACCGAGAGAGCATCACTGATCTGGTCTGGGGTGGAGATATACAACTGGGTATCATCTGCATATTGATGATACCTCACCCTGAAACCTCGGATGATCTCACCCAGCAGTTACATGTAGATATTAAACAGGAGAGGTGAGAGAACAGACCACTGTGGCACCCCACAAGTGAGGGGCCTTGGGGCCGATCTCTGCTCTCCTGCCAACACCGACTGCGAGCAGCCCGAGAGGTAGGAGGAGAACCACCACAGAATGGTGCCCCCCACCCCCAGAGCCGCAGAGGATACCATGGTCGATGGTATCGAAAGCCGCTGAGAGATCTAAAAGGACCAGGACAGAGGAAAAGTCCCTGTCCCGAGCCCTCCAGAGATCATCCACCAGTGCGACCAATGCTGTCTCAGTGCTGTGTCTGGGCCTGAAACCCGATTGGTACAGGTTGAGATAATCAGTTTCCTCCAGGAACAGCGGAAGCTGTTGAACCACCACGCTCTCAACAACCTTCGCTAAAAAGCGAAGGTTTGAGACTGGACAATAGTTGTTCAAAAAGGTTGGGTCCAGAGCAGGCTTCTTGAGGAGGGGTCTCACCACCACCTCTTTCAAGGCGGCGGGAAAAACCCCTCACTCAAAGAGGCATTGACAACTGCCTGGAGCCAACCGCGTGTAACCTCCCTGGAGGCATAAACCAACCAGGAAGGACACGGGTCCAATAACACGTGGTGGAAGACAGCCTCGCATGATCCTGTCCACTTCATCCAGGAGACAGGGTCAAAATCAACCCAGATAGGATCCACAAGACTCATCGCCACTCCATCATCCAAACCCTGCCAATCGGAGTCCAAGCCGGCCCGAATCTGAGCGATCTTATCCGCCAGATGTAAACTAAATTCCTCTGCTCTGCCCGCAAAGGTCCCCCTCTCCTCCAAATGCAGGAGGGAGTGAGTGACCCTAAACAGGGCCACAGAGGCGTCATCTCTGATGTGATCAGAGCGGAGAAGTAAGCACATCTCGCTGCTCTAATCGCTTCCAGGTAAGTCCTAATATAGGCTTTTAGCTGGGCATGGTCAGACTCGGAACGACTAGTCCTCCACCTGCTCTCCAGGCATCTCCTCCACCGCTTCATCCCCGAAGCTCCTCCAAAAACCAAGGAGCCAAACGAGGTCTGCAGCGAGGGAGAGGCCGCAAGGGGACAACCCGGTCGAGCGCTGCCAAGGCCGCCTGTTGCCAGGTGGCCACCAAGGTCTCGGCCGGGCTGTGGTCAAGGGAGGTGGACAAGAACCCCAGGGCCATCTGAAACCTCTCAAGGTCCATCAGGCACCTGGGGCGGAACCATCATATCGGCTCCTCATCCCAGCAGCGAGGAGCAGCCAATTGGAAGACCAGCCTCAGGAGATAGTGATCTGTCCATGATAGGGGTAGAGTAACCGGAGATCCACCCCCAGATCCCTACACCACTGCCCGAGATAAAACCAGGTCGAGCATGTTCCCCCCTCATGGGTGGGTCCCTGAATCACCTGGGTCAGGTCCATGGCTATCATGGATTCCAAGAACTCCTGAGCCAATCCAGACGCCACTCCCAGAGAGGGTAGGTTGAAGTCCCCCAGGACAATGAGCCTGGGAAACTCCACCGCCACCCCCGAGAGGGCATCCAGCAGCTCGGGAAGGGCCGTTGCAATGCAGCTGGGGGACAGGTACATCAACAACAGGCCCAACTGACCACCCGGGCCCAACCTCAGGAGGAGGGACTCACACCCACCTATCTGCGGGACAGTGGCCTCCCTTGGAAACAAGGTCTCCCTAATAACAATGGCAACTCCTCCGCCCCTTCCCTGGGCTTGTGACTGGTGCAGCACCCAGAAACCTGGGGGACATAGATCACACAGAGGGACACCCCTCCGTCCCAACCAGGTCTCCGTAATACATGCCAGATCCCAGCCTCCTCCTCAATAAGTTCACGGAGGAGGGGGCCTTATTAGCTGGATCTGGCATTTACATACACCAATCTGAGCCCAGGGACCACACCTCCCAAGACCCCAGGGGAGCGGGCAGAGACCTGAGGGTCGGAGCACTCCACCGTGAGACAGCGGGGCGTGCTCCCAACACATAATTTGGCCCTCTGTCTCGTCCACTCCTGCCCTAGGGATTATTAATCCCTCCCTGCTCGATGCGGCCCCCACGGCCCCTTTACCCCGCCCCTCCACTATGAGACCCCTCTCCGGCCTGGATAAACCACACTCTACCAACAAGGGCTGAACCCCTTCCCTCCTCCCTAACCCATTAAAACACCGAATTAAAATTTTTAAAAGTCGTCCCTTACCAAATTTAAAATTTAACCCCTTGGTCACGCCATGCCACCTCTTGGGATCCCAGGATCCGTCATTAAGGTAAGCTGTCGATAATCCGATGGGCCAATTCAAGGACAAGCGCAGTCCTGAAGGCCCATAGCTCGCTAGCAGTAAACAACCATAAACAATAGGTCACAATTCATAGAGGGTGGGGATGGAATAAAAACTTCCTACGGCTAAAGTGATAGATGTTACACAGATGTAAAGTGTCTAGGTGAAGAATCAAAGGTCCAGGTATCAGTGTCCAAAGTGTTCCATGCCACGAACAGGCCTCTCACACCTGTTTGAGGGCCAGAGTCAAAATGGGCAACCCACCGCTCTCACGGTGGTCAGAGCAAAATTGGAACTGATGGGTTGCTAGTTAAACCCCTCTATCCTCTCACAATAGAGGGGTAGTCCTCCCATTGTCCTCACACCACAATGGGGCCCAACCTGAGACCGCATCCTGAAGAAGAGGGAAAGGTCCAGGATGGATTAAGGACCAAGCGACTGATTGATAGATGACACTGCGCCCACAAGAGTGCAAACAAGAGAGTCCGGGCGACCCGAGGGCAGCAAGAGGCAGATGTAGTAGACAAGCCAGGAATGACATAAAAAAATAGGCAGGAAGTCCAGATAGAAAGTCCAAAGACAGCGTAGCTGTTAATACCACCATCGCGGCCAAGGACCAGAGCCATAAGGAACCGGCCAACCATGGGGGTCTCGCCTCTGATGTCAATGTCAAACTCTGACCCCCACCAGGCCAGTACCAGCTCAGTCTCCACATCTACCTGGGTTCCCACCAAGGCTGACAAGGCCATCAGAGCAGCTAGGCTGAAGGGGCGGCCCAGGGCTGAGCCACCAAAAAATGCCCCCAAAGTAGCCAGGTGCATCATCAGCTAGCCCAGGAGCCAATGGCAGCAGCACCCAGGCCGCTGCCACCGGCAACATAGCCCCCGCTGCTGTGGCCTCCGCAGCTGCCAAGGCCGCCGAAGGTGCTGGAGTCTCCACCGCAGCCTGAGCCTCCATTAAAGCAGCCGCTGTCTCCACTGCCTCTATCACCTCCACAGCCACCGCAGCCTCTGCTGCCACAGCCTCCCCAGCTGGCGAAACCGTCGCTGCGGCCGGAGCCTCCGCCGAAGCAGCCGTCATCATCGCTGCCTCCGCCGCCCCAGTCACTGCCGCCACCGCCGCCAAAAAGGCTGCCAGAGCTATCACTGCCACTGCCCCAGCCGCCGTAGCCTCCGCAGCCACTGAGGGAGCTGCCGAAGCCATCAATGCCACCAGCCCCCCTTCGAAACAGCCGCCATTTCCCCTGCCGCCGGGACCAGCGCCGAGAACAAACACCTGGCAGCAAACTCACCGGTGGTCTCATGCCTGAGCTCTCCTGGAAAAAATCCCGGTGAGCTCAACAGCGTCAGGAAGATCTCCACCGCCACAAGCCGCGAACAGACAACCACCCCCGGGGAGCTTACTCAGCAAGCAACCACCATGCTGGGCATGCGCAAACCAAGCTCAAAATACATCAAGAGATTGTGGCTTCCTACAATAACACCAGCAGAACTGCAAAATCCTGCACTACTCAGAAAATCCTGCACTACTCGGAACATCGTACATCTTAAGAAGGTACTTCTGATACCTAGGACACTGGCAGCAACCTGTATCAACCATTAGCACCAGTCAATGGTATTTGTGATTCATTTTTTAATGTTCAGGTGACTGAGTTTCATGTTTAATGAATAACAACAACAACAACAACAACAACAGTTCCTAGGTCCTTGTTTAGGACTCGAGCTGTTGATCTATCAACCAGTCCCAAAGGCTATGAATCTCACTGAAGATTAAATCATCGTCATCATCATCATCATCATCATCATCATCATCATCATCATCATCCCCATGGGGTGCCGCCTTGATGTGGCAGGGGGCTTAACTGCTCTAATGAAGCTGAGAGCTGTGCTGAAGGTAGCACAAACTAACAGCAGGTCCAACCATGTCAGAGATGTTTCGGCAGAGAAGCAGAATTGAGTTCACCCAACAACCGACACAATGAATCATGGTGTAACATAACCAAACAAAGCAAATACTGGCTCAGTCATTGCCCAGGTTAACAAGGACCATGTCGGATGTTGGGGAACCTGGATATCCATTGACAAGTGGGCTACAGTCTACGGGTCCCATAGCTGAGCTACCAGGGCATAGGCCTGTAGGGCTACTGGAAGCTGAACAACCTCAGAAGTGGCAGAAATACACTATGTCAGAGAACCGCACTGTAATGAAATGCTACTACAAAGCAGAACCAGAAAAATGAAGCTACCAAAAAAGGATGTACAGATTATGGAAACAAGAATACCCAGACTGAAGGATAACTGAATTATGATCAGCCGATCAGTGACGATTCATCACTCGGAACAAAGTGCTCAGTGAAGTTGAACATGAAGAAATATGTAAAAATTGTGAAACAGAACCATTGACTGCTGAATTGGCAGACTGCTGAAGTGGCAGCAGAAGATACTCCAATAACATCTGGAGCAACTGAACAGCCTGAATTCAAAGAAAATGCAGATATTTTGCTAGAACAGGATCAGCAAGGGCCTGAAGTCATCATTGAAACATCAGGAGTACTCAATGCCCGGCAGCAAGAACTAAAAGCTAAAATCTTGGCACATGCTGCATCAAATGCAGAAAGAAGAAGGCTTCCAACATTGAGGACTGTGCCTAGAAAACATTTGGCGCCATTGATGATAGATGTGAATTATGCACTTGCAGCAGTCCAGATAACATCAATTGAACAAACAAACCAGCTTGCCTGCAATACAGCAGTCATAGTAACAGAAGAACTGGGGATTCAACAGCAGCAGCCCCCTAGAAAATCGACTGGGAAACCACAGTGGAAAATCAGGTTGGAGTTGAAAATCAAGAGCCTGCAAGCAAATGCAAGCAACTTAAAGAATTTGCAGGAGAAAAAGCTGAAGAACAGCAAGGTCAAGAAACATCTGACAAAAAAATATGGGCTTAGCACAAGAAAAATTGATGAAGCATTGGAAATTGTGAAGCAGCAGATAACAGCAACAGCAAGAAAAAATGAAATATACAAAGCCAGAGTCATCCAGTACAAACAAAATCAATTGTTCCAATCAGACTAACGATGGCTCTATCAGAGTCTGAATCAGACGGGAGATACGAAAATTGAAAAACCTGAGAAAATGGCAACTAGTCAGTTTTGGAAAGACCTGTGGGAGACTGGGAAATGTTACAACAGAAATGTTGGATGGATCAGAGACTTTGAGATGAAATTCTCCAAGAAAAAATGGACCAACTGGAAATAACTACTGAAATGATAAGCAACAGAGTGAAAAAAAAGTCAAGAACTGGACATCGCCTGGCAATGATCAACTGCATGGCTTTTGACTCAAATACCTGACCAGCCTGCACAAAAAAATGGCCAAACAATTCAATGAGATGCTGTAGACAGGAAACAAATCCAGAATAGAAAAATCTGCTGATGACCCCAAATGCAGACTCTGCAAAGAACCGGATGAAACCATCAATCACATAACGAGCTGTTGTAAGACAAACGCTCAGACTGACTACAAATGTCACAACACAGTCACTCAAATGGTCCACTAGAATTTGTGTCACAACTACCATCTGCCTGTAGCAAAGAACTGGTGGGAGCATAAACCTGAAAAAGTGGTCGAAAATGAGCATGCAAAACTAAAGTGGGACTTCTGAATACAGACTGACAAAGTTTTGGAACACAATATCCTGGTTATCATGATTGTGGAGAAGAAAAAAGTGTGAATCATCAATGTTGCCATACCTGGTGACAGCAGAATCAATGAGAAACAACTTGAAAAAGTAATCAGATATCAGGACTTGAGAATCGAACTGCAGAGACTCTGGCATAAACCAGTGCAGGTGGTTCCAGTGGTATTGGGTGCTGTGCCTAAAGACCTAGGCAAGCACTTAAAAACAATTGGCGCTGACAAAATCACCATTGATCAGCTGCAGAAGGTCAGTTAACTGGGATCTGCTTGCATAATCCACCTATACATCACACAGACCTAAACGCTTGGGAAGTGTTCGACTACTGATTTGTGACACAAAACCCAGCATACTTATCTTGTTTGCTGTGTACACTGTTGTTTTTTGTGTATGCTAATAATAATAATATCAATAACATATCATAGTATAAGAGCATAAGTCAGAACAAAGTTAAAAATAAAATTCAAAAGGTAGGGATATGGTATTAAACGTGAAAAAAATGAAAAAGATAACAAAGTAGAGAGAATGGGATACCAACCCTCCCCAGAGTTGCATATCACTCTTTGACCCCCATGCTATTTGGGAGAGCCAGGTCTTAACACTCTTTCTGAAGACCAGAAGAGTGGGGTTCAACTCTGGAAATAAGACAGGGTGAAGGCAACAGCAAAGATCTGTCTCTTCTTGGATCCCTCCAAACAAAATTCTTTAATTGACAGCATACACAACATGCCTTCCTTACCTGATCTACCTGAATGGGATAATATAGTTGGAATGAAATAGCTTCTCAGGCAATTAAGGGCTTTAATGGAGATAGCTAACCCTTTAATTGGATCTGGAAACAATCTGGCACCTAAGCTGTTCACAGAGCAGATGTCTTATATCTCTGCCACCTCTCCCTCTCCCCCCCTCTCCCTCTCTCCCTCTCTCCCCTTTGTGATCTCTCATCTTTGTGATCTCTGTCATCTGTATTCTCTATTTCCATCTCCATCATCTCCATCTCCATCCATCCATCCATCCATCCATCTACCTACCTATCAATTGTATCTATCCACAGTATTTGTCTGTCTGTCTGTCTGTCTATCTACATTATCTATCTATCTATCTATCTATCTATCTATCTATCTATCTATCTATCACTTGTTATTTTGTTATTTACATAATATCCTAGGTTCTACCTTATTCCTGCATCTCTCCAAATCTCTGGAAGCTTTCCCCATTTTTTCCTTCACTTCCATTCTTTTGGGAATGCTTCACTCACTTTCAGAAAAACAAAACCAGTTACTGTACCAAAGTAACTGTTGATGTGCACAGATCTTACCTGTGGAATCTTGTACAGACTTAGGATGTCTGCCACATAGGAGGAGATGTCAGGGCTGATTCCCCCAATGAGTGCTATATGTTTTATGTGAGGATCACATTTGTAATTGGGGAGAAATGCCTGTGACTTGAAAAGCAAGTCCAAAGTGATGCGATAGGTCATCCTTGAATCAAAATGACTGTCATAAATGTGGAAGCCAAGGGTGAGATTTGACAAGATCATTGGATCCTGGTTGATCTTATCCACAGCAAAGGCCAGAGCCAGGAGGTGTTGGTAGAACTTTGGCAGCATACTACCAAAAAAAAAATATACATATATACATCTTTGGTTAATTTAATCTATTGCCACCTTCCTGCATGGCTCAGATTTAAATAAGGCACAATTAATTGGAAATCTATCCACCAAGTCTTATTGGCTCCTTCATTAGTAAAATCATTGAGCTGAATAAGAAGAAAATTCTAAATGTTTAGAAAAAAAAAATCACAAAAGGGATTAGAAACACTCCAAGTACAGAACTACAAGTTGATAAAGTAGGTTGGTTTCTAGCTAACTAACAGGATAAAAAAGTTGGAAGGGACCTTGGAGATCTTCTAGTCCAACTCTCTGCTCACGCAGGAGACCATTCTTAAAAACCTCCAGTAATATGTATGATTCTTGCATTAAAAACAAAGAAATATCTTTATTTAGGATTTTGCTTTGTATTGTTGTTGTCTTTTTTATAATTAAGATTCTCAAAACATCACGTAATTCACAAAATATTTCACCTTACACCTGCAGTTTTATACTAATTCGCTTGTGCCATCAGTATTGTTCAATAGTCAATTCCTATTCTTCATGCTTGAAAAACTAGATAATGTGTTGGCTAAGAGAGTTCCACTTCTCACTGATGTCATCCCATTCAACCAAAGGGTTGGTGTCCACTCTGTGTTAAAGAGCAACACTGTGTGTGTGACACATCATTTTTCTGGTTATATGATTTATATGGTTTATATGAGGGTGATGGTTAAATGTTAATGTTTGGTGGCTGTGTCTAAATACTTAATGCAACCCTTAACTATGAACTGGTTTTCATAATTTGTAATGAACTGCACTGCAGGAAGTGTTTCGTGTCATTTCCATAAACATTTTAAAATGAGGAAATAATAACTTTTGGTCTAAAGTAACAGAATATTATTCTTTTCACCAGAGCCAGTTTTAAAACTTCGGACAATTTCTCTCTATACACTTCCTCTTTTGTATAGCTGTGCTTATCTCTGCTTTCATAGCTGTTTATTGTGATTCCAATCTAAACATCAAAGAACCATTGGCCTCTTGCAATCTCTCCTATGCTCTCCCATACATTAAGGCAGTCCACTTTACCTTAATTTACTTCAACCTTAATTATTATCCTTATGTGTCTTGTTTAATCTGGAAATTAAAGAGCAAATAAGTACTACTAGCTCAAAGGTGTAAACTACTAATAGTAGAAAGAAGATAGGACTGCCATCTGCTCTTTTATGCCATTGAATGACTGACTAGATCTCAGCAGGTGAGAGTGTGTAGCCCTGATGGCAGAGAAAAAGAGTGGGGAGCAAGTGAGAAATACTTACAGTGGAAGCTCATCATTCAGTTTCTTAGATGGAGCATCATCAAAAGTATATTGGAAATAAACATTTAAGATATGAGAAACTATCCCACCAATCAGGAACTTGCCAGGCTGGTACCACTCATGTGGAACAAGAAATGACTCTTTGCTAGAGCACTTCTTGGTGTTTGCTTTAGTTCTTCCATAAGATGGAAGGAGTGTTAGTATTGTTAACACAAACATCTGATGCCACATCACTCTAGATGGAGGCAGTTTCCAGGCCATCTGTAAGCTGAGAGCTTTTCATGCATCAGAAAGCTACATCATCTGACAACTGACTCCACAGCTGCAGCAAAGAAAAAGGAATATAACTAAGGACAGCCCATTTCTGAAAATACTCCTTAGACTTCAAGCAATGCAAAGATAATCTAATAATTACTTAAACACATTGGGGAAATCTACAGGATTGGATAGTATTGGATAAATTGTGCCTTCTTCTTTGTCTTTCCCTAGCTTGGAATTGTGCAAAACAAAGGTTTTATAATTCCTTGCAATATTACTTATGTATTCATGTTTTTGATGCTGTCTAGCTGTCCCTTAGGTGAAGTTAATATGGAGAACAAATGACTTCAGCAAACAGCATAATTACTACTAATGCAAATTAGGTCTCTTTGTGGCAGAAAAGGGAGTAACTTTTTTGTTTTCCTTAATGTATGTTTAGAAAAAACACATGTAACTTGACTTAATGATGATGCAATCAGATAAGTTTGCTTGAAAAGCTCAGATGACCTTTGGGGAAGAAAACTTTCAAAATATTATTTTTCTGATATTCCATTTTGGTTGAATAATTCTGGGGATGGCCTTTGTGTTACCTTATGTTGGGACAATGAAGACTGCAACACCAACATCCACACCAAATTCAAAAGTGATGAATTTCGTTACGTTCAGTGCATATAGTAACTTCATAGCAAAGAAAGAAACTATGACACTAATGACGGACACATGATAGAGGGCTACCTATATACAAAGTTCATGCAATTTCTGGTCATTCAAACATTATCTTTTAAATTGGATTGCTGAAAATGTGTCAGATAACCTCACATTTGCCAGTGAATGTATGTTCTCAGCACATTGAACTTTAAAGGAAGTCTGGGAAAACTATGAATTTTGGGATGATTTCAACTCATGTACATTTTGGATTGAAAAAAAACTTGTTAAAAAGGAAGAGAGAAGTTGAAAGAGAAGCATTGGAGAACAGCTCCATTGGTTTCAATTTTCTGATCATGCTATGGCTATTGGAAAACTGACAGGATAAATTTTATCTTCTACTGCAAGCCTAACCTAACCTGCTTCTCTGCTCCTCTGGACTCTCCTTGTGTTTCAGATGTGAAAGTACAGTTGAAGTTCTACTTCTGAACGTAATCCTATTAATGGATTTTAGTCATCTTCCTTATAAGCTGGTTTTTAAGTTCCACATGAAACTCACATGCAAATGAAGCCATTGAGCTGTCTCTCCTCTATATAATCACAAACACACAAAAGAGCATCATAGAGCCAAAGCTGTCATTGCTCTAAAGGAATTTGAGCTATCCTTACTCCCCAATGGATCTTGTCATCCTTCTTCTTTGCTTAGTAGCCACTCCAGTGTGTAAGTATCTTCCAGGTATACCTGAACAATGAGACAAACCAAAAGGAAGGTTGTGCTCTAATTCCTGCTTTGTCATTCATTTAGATGTCCATTCCACTGTCCAACTTGTGGAATCTGGACCAGGAACAGCGAACCCTGGAAGATCCTTTACATTAACTTGCAAGGTAACAGGGGATTCCATCAAGAATGTATACTGGGAGTGGATCCGCCAGGCTACAGGAAAAGGATTGGAATGGGTAGGCCAGATAGACTGGTCTAGTAATAACTGGAGGATGTACTATGCCTCATCCCTCCAAAGCCGAACAACCTTGACAGCCGATGAATCTCGCAATGAATATTATTTGACCATGAGATCCCTAACAGCTGCAGACTCAGCCACATATTACTGTGCACGAAGGTCACAGTGGGAGAAAGCAAAGGAGGAAGTGTGAAAAACTTCTGGGCCTTTGTCTGATGAAACTTTATGCATTCACATGAATGGATCGAGATAATTTAATTCCTTTTCCAGGCTGCTCTTCTCTGGGTCAACATGAAGTAGTACTAGACTTCAGAGTAGTTGCTTGTATTCAGAAGACACATAGCTTGCTATTTGCTTCTTCTTTCTCTTCTCTTTCTTTTGTTGCCTTTCTCACATTTGCATATTGTTTTTGAGGTCAGGCTGCAACATCATAGTCATGGACAAAGAGTAAGAGATGCAGTGCTCTTTAAGTTGGGTTGATTGTAAGTTCTAAGAGTCTTGTGACCTTTTCTCTTCCCATGAGTGGTATGTCCATGTATGTTTTTTTTTCAAATGAGGACCATGTAGGAATGAGATGGCAGGAATGCAAGAAGGTAATCAGTCAAGGTGCAGAATTCTATTTTATAAATAGCAATTTAATAGCACTACACATTACATATGAGAATAGCAGTATCTTTTGGTTCTTAATAAAAACATGCCTCTCCGTCTATATGTCTCTCTGTGTACACACATATATACACACACATTTATAAATACACCTACATACATATATATGGTATGTATATTTTTATCATTAAATGGTTATATTAAATGCTCACAGAATAAATATTTATGAAGACTAGTAACAATTATTGGTATTAACATTATTATTTTATTTTTATTTACTGTATATCTTGAGGTGGGCTATTGAGCTCATTCTAGTCATTCTGCAAACTCCAGGAGATCAGAAACATTGTCCCAATCCTCAGTTTCATACCTGATGAAGGTCTCTTCAGATCATGAGCCTGATGGCTGCTTTCTATCTGTTTTTGCACAAGGGGGCAGCAGTGTCCAACAACCTGACCTTCTCCATTTAACACAAACAAAAGTTTCATCTATTAGCCTGGTGGTTTTTCTGCTGCTTCCCAATTATCACTCAATAGATCTCTGGAGCCTATCCTTCCCCAAGAGATTTTCTCATAATTATTTTTATAGGTTTGAAATAAAATGGTTTCTCTTTCTTCCTTTTTTGTTTTCAGATCAAACTTGATACATTTGAAACAGTTCCTCTCTCTTTGTTCACTGCCTGTCCTCTTTATTTAATTATTACTATAGATTTGGATGACAAAAACATGGGGGGAGGGGAACCCTAAGCAATATATTGGTGTATCCTCACACAGAAATTGAGTGCTGAGGAAGGGAAGGGAATCAAAAGAAAATTAGAAGGGAATCAGGAGGGCATTTGAAAAGGAATTAGAAGGGAATTCATAGGAAAGGGAAATGGTTTTGCAAGCAGTGGAAACAACAATAAACTCAAAATAGTTATCCATCAACATGTTATGATGGACAGGTTGTGGAACTGGGTATTGGGAGGTCTGTTTTGAATGGTTTAATTCTTTCCTCAGTGGCTAAGTCCTAACAATCTATTTTATGTATTTTATTTATTTATTTGTCAAGCATGTATTAGATAACAGATACAAGTATAAACATGGTTATTAATACATGAAATTGATGTGTATAAAAAGAAATAATGATGTGCTTCCATTGGGCACATATTACACCAGAATTGCAAACCATGCAATGACTTCCAATTAACTGCCAAAGGCAATTTAATTTGCTGATCTGATTTGGCACACAGTGAGCTAAAAAAATCATCTGTCCATTGGAATTGGCTCTGAGGTATTGACCAGGTCAGGAGAAGCAGGTGCTTGTCTCCTATATTGTGGAGGGCAGAGAAAATTTAACATTGCAAGTAATGTTTTTCACATATATATTTCTACAAAAGAAAGAGAGAGAGAGAAATTAATAGATGCTACAGATTACAAACCACAACCATAACCATAAGAAGCATAAGAAGCATCAAACATTGCTGCCACGTAAGAAATTGAATCATTGATAGATGAACACTTAGGGGATTTTGACTAAAATATGGATTTCAATTTTGGCTCTGTTTTTTTACTTGCAAATGTGGAAAGTATTTCCAATAAATGTGATTTACATCTCCATCATGCAGTGAACTAGACAATCAGTTTATTTAATATTCCCCAAATGTTCAAATGATGCAGCACATTGAATTTCCAATATACGATTTTCCTTCTGACAAAATCAAACTGTTGCTTCACATGTTTCTAAAGGATGAAAATAAATACACTTTAACTGACATTGGGACATTTTCAGTCAAGTCTACAGTGGAGGAGAAAGACATTCTAGAAAGTCAAAGCTCCTGGTGTCTCTTTTATTCTGAGGGTTATGTAAATTCAGTGACAGCTTCCTGTTCAAAGGAACCATATCTTCCTGCTCTCCTGCTGCATTCAAAAACTCAAAGGTTGAATTCTTGTCTGAATGTTTTCCCATCGTTAAGAATCCTCCAACCTTTTTAACAATAATGGCACTCTGGCTGAACCTTGTGTCCTTGTTAGTTGTCCTCACAGGTATTATTTTCCCCTCCAAAGACAGGTTATTCCTCAGTTCCTTGTATTTACCTGCAGGAAGTTTTATTAAACAACCTTTTTTTTTCTAGGTGTCCAGTCTGAGGTTCAGTTGGTGGAGTCTGGAGGGGATGTGAGAAGACCTGGAGAGTCCCTCCGTCTCTCCTGCCAAGCCTCTGGGTTCACTTTCAGCAGCTATGAGATGAACTGGGTGAGACAGGTCCCAGGGAAAGGACTGGAATGGGTGGCATATATATGGTCTTCATACATTTACTACTCTGACAAAGTGAAGGGACGCTTCACCATCTCCAGGGATGATGCCAAAAGCCAGCTGTATCTGCAAATGAATAGCCTCAAACCAGATGACACAGCAGTCTATTACTGTGCAAGAGACACAGTGAGAGGAAGTATATGTAAAGCCAAGCAAAAACCACCCATTTCACAGAGCAGCTCTGAAATTTGCCTTTGGGACAATATACAAAGTTTTAAATTTGGAATCTTTCTTCATGTTATCATTCAGCAATTCAACCTTCATCCATTCAGTCTATTAAAATGAACCTCCTTTTCTACTATCATGTCAGGAGTCTATGCTTCAATTTTGTGCTCAATACAGGTGGATATTTACTCAAGCTACTCATTCCTGACTCTGTCTCATTTCACCACCCATCTTTGTTAGCCCTTAATTGAGTAATGCTATCATAAATTTATTTAAATTAAATCAGGATAAATAGTTCAGATTGTAGATGTGAATAAGACAGTCAAAGTAAAATTCTGGGATAGGACTTATTGATTGACTTAACCTACCTTTCTTATAAATTGGTTTTAAGTTCCACATGAAACTCACATGCAAATGAAGCCATTGAGCTGTTTCTCCTTTAAATGATCACAAACACACAAAAGAGCATCATAGACCCAAAGCTGTCATTGCTCTAAAGAAAATGAACTTTCCTTAATCCCCAATGGATCTTGCCATTCTTCTTCTTTGCTTAGTAGCCACTCCTCTCTCTGAGTATTTTTCAAATAGACCTGAACAATGAGACAAACCAAAAGGAAGGTTATGTTCTAATTCCTGCTTTCTCATTCGTTTAGATGTCCAACTTGTGGAATCTGGACCAGGAAGAGTGAGCCCTGGAGGATCCTTCAAATTAATGTGCAAAATGATGGGGGATTCCATCAAGAAAGTATACTGGGAATGGATCCGCCAGGCTCCATGAAAAGGATTGGAATGGGTGGGCCAGATAGACTGGGTTAGTAATAACTGGAGGACATACTATGCCTCATCCCTCCAAAGCTGAACAACCTTGACAGCCTATGAATCCCCCAATGAATATTATTTGACCATGAGACCCCTGACAGCTGCAGACTCAGCCACATATTACTGTGCATGAGGGTCACAGTGGGAGAAAACAAAGGAGGAAGTGTGAAAAACTTCTGGGCCTTTGTCTGATGAAACTTTATGCATTCACATGAATGGATCGAGATAATTTAATTCCTTTTCCAGGCTGCTCTTCTCTGCAGAGAGGAACAAGCTTCTCTTCCAGGTCAACATGAAGTAGTACTAGACTTCAGAGTAGTTGCTTGTATTCAGAAGACACATAGCTTGCTATTTGCTTCTTCTTTCTCTTCTCTTTCTTTTGTTGCCTTTCTCGCATTTGCACAGTGTTTTTGAGGTCTGGCTGCAACATCATAGTCATGGACAAAGAGTAAGAGATGCAGTGCTCTTTAAGTTGGGTTGACTATAAGTCCTAAGAGTCTTGAGACCTTTTCTCTTCCCATGTGTGTTATGTCCATGTGTATTTTGAGTTTTCAAATGTGGACCATATAGGAATGAGATGGCAGGAATGAAAGAAAGAGGTCAGTCAATGTGCAGAATTCTATTTCATAAATAGCAATTTAATAATGGCCAAACTACAGATTATATCTGAGAATAGAAGTATGTGGAACAGGAATTTTCCATGAGGTTGCTGTGCTCTTTCTCCTGGCCCCCTCCTCAGATAACAATAGCACCAGGTGGACCAATCACAGCACAGCTGTGATTTAGGATTTTCCCGGGCTTTGCCAAGCCCCACCTCACCTGGCTCTGGACTATATAAAGGGCTAGCCTCGTGGCATCTAGCCAGTTCCATCATTACTGATGTTCCAGCTGCTTGGGACCATGCAACTGGAAGGATCCTACCTCATGCCACGAGGAGGATCTTTAGGACTCCAGTCACATAGGTGACTGCCACAAGAAGAAAAGAAAAGACTCTAAGAAGAAACAAATGGACACTGACTACTGAAATAACCTTTTAACTTATTTTATTGCTTTTTGTGTTTTGTTTACAACAATAAATAACTTGCATTGGATCCACTGGGCTCAGACTCTTTCCTGATAACTTCACAGTAGAGAAAGGTAACGAACCACCCATATTTAACCCTAAAATCCCTTAACAGCTGGCAGCAGAGGATGGTTTGTACCTTCTCTACGTAGTGGGTTATCTGGATGCCCAGTTTGAAATCAACGCGGGAGGACCAAGTGCTGACCCAAGCCAGAACCAGGCAGATGGCACTCCAGCATCGATCCCAAGAAGCCAGGGCCGAAGCAGCATCGGCTGAAGCATCTCAGGCTTGGGGGGGGGGCAAGAAGCAGATGGCACAATGGACCCTGCATTCTCTACCCCCCCACAGACCCTCTCGCGGCTGCGAGTGGGCACCCACCATCCTTCAACACCGAGGAACCAGAGGACAGAAGCAAGACACTTCACACCTCATTGCTCAACCTGGAGGAGAAGGAAAAGATGAGATCAGCTATTCTCCAGATGTTCGGTTTGGAAACCGCAAGTGGAGAACCAGTCACCGATCTCATCCACCTCCTGCACAGACTGGCACCAGTGGCAATGGCCAGGGACAGGACGATGACCCAGGAAGGCACCAAAGCGGTAAGAGCCATCCAGTCCTGCCCCGGAACCCCTTCTGCCACCAGCAACGCGCGGGCTGAAAGCTATCAGCGCCCCCCCGATTGAATTTCCCGTGCAAAAACATGGCACCCGGTCAGCGGCAAATTCGAACTGACTGAGTTGAAATGGTGCTGCCCATCCCCACGCCGGTTCCCTATAGCTTGCCAGGGCAAGCGGGCCCTAGCACTGAGGTCACCCACCTGGCAGCGGCTGGCGCTGCGGTAACTGGGGGATTGGCACCACATATCTCCCAAATGGCTACCCACTGCCCGAGAAGCCCATTGGGCAAAGAAACAGGGATTACCAACCTGGCAGTGCCTACCACTGTGGTGATCCAAAGCAGCCTGCCAACCTGGGGGTTGGCCCCACTGGCAGCAGCGGCGCCACTGGACCCAGCCGCGCTGAGCATGCCCCCAGTTCAGGCTGCGCAGGCCCTCGCCCAGGCGACCAATCTGGTCATGGCGGCCCGGCCAGCACCAAGCCCGACGCGCCACCGACGCCGAGATCAAAAATGCCATCAGGACGCTAACTGCAGTCCTGGAGGCAAGGTTCCAGCCTTCCCCTAGCCTCCCGACGAAAGCGGCCCTCCCAGATGGCTCCCCGACATTCGTGGCCCAATACTCACCTGTTCCAGTGATTCCTGCGATGTCTTCGGCTTCTTCAGCCTTCCCGGGCCTTCACGGCAGCTCAACGGCGGAGCCGAGCTGCTGGGCAGGCCCGAGGCCTACCTTTGGAGCCAGGCCGGAGAGCTCCTTCCCGGCAGTTCAGCACGGAATGAGCTCGCGCATGCCCAGATCGGATCTTCAACCCCTCCCACCGGGAGGGGACTTCAAATAAGGAAACCTTCGGTTTCGCACCGACTATACCTCTGTTCTGTCAATTTCCTAATATTCAGCACCATGGACAGCAGCCAGAAGCCTTTTCAATGCAGGCAAATACAAGCCTTTTACCGCTTCGACTTTAAAAAGCTGTCAGCTACAGGAAGGAACCTTTTAGAGTGGTCCAAAGCAATTCAGGTACTATTTATGAAGGAGAATGCTTTACATTTGTTGGTGGAACCCCTCCTAAGCCTTGGCCACTGGAAACTGACCTGCTACACCACAAGGTTTATTGTTTATTATTATTAAGTATTGATCCTGTGCTGTACCCAAATATTCCTCATAATCTGACTGTTTTGAAATATGGAAAAATTATTTAATTTGTTTTATTCTAGGAATTCCAATACCACTGCCAGGATCTCCAGGGAGTTCCACTCTGCTAAATTGAGGGCAGGGGTGGACATGAGTGAGCATCTTTGTGAGCTCAGTAAAATGAGGGAAGAATTAATATTAAGGGGAGCAAGTACCAGAACACAGTTTAATTAGTATAATTATAAATTCATTGGACCCTAGCTGGAATAATTTTGTGTCCCAACTAGACAATTCCAATTATGATGGGATGTCTCTGGAAGTTCTGTCAGGTAAACTGATTGCTGAGGACAATCTAAGAAAAGACAGAGCAAGCTTCCACAGGGAGAGAAGAGTCACTAGGAGGCCCAACAACTCAGATGGTGTAAATGCTGTTGGAGAATGTTTCAGTTGTGGCTCAAGGGGGCACTACAAAAGAGACTGCCCATGCAGCACTGGTATGGGGAAGGCAAAGAATGCCTTCTGGCAATAGAAGCAATAGGAGGTCACTCACACCTCAGGGGGACCTCAACGCAGCTCCTCAAATCAGAAAAAGGGAGGGACCCAGAAATGAAAACAGGTTTAGAGAGGACAGATTTAACCTGGAAAATAACTTTGCAAATATGGTTGAAACCAATTATCCTAGGCTTACCAAAAGGCAATGTGAACAGCTATGGCTATTAGACAGTGGGGCAAGCAAGCACATGGTGAAGGACAAGAGCTTATTCACAGAACTCCATAAACATGATTGTTGTGTCAAGGTAGCAAATGGTATAAAACAAAGGTTGTAGGTATAGGCAATGTGTGTATCCCCGGGCTTGGGGAGATCAGTGGCATATTGTATGTCCCTGCCTTAGAACATAACCTACTTAGTACCCTGAAACTCAGTGAGGACTCTGACATAGAGGTGTTATTTACCAAGGAGAAGCCATAGTGACCAATAATGGTCACACAGTTGGGAAGGTATTGAAAATAAATAACCTACCATATTATTCCCCTGTCGCAAGGACTGAAGGTTCAGGGGCCAGCAACATGATTGATACAGATGGCTCAGGTGATGAATCTCAACCAGAACCAGAAGTCAAGACCAAGGGTTACAGAGGAAAGAAGGGGGGCAATGGCAGTTACACAGGTAACGAGGAAGGTACTAAGGGCGTCAGATTTAACCTGAAGCACAGTGATGAACAGACCAGGGATGCCAACACTGTTTCTATTGGGAAACCACTCCATGATGAGTGCGCTAATCTCATGCACCATAGGCTTGGCCACATCAGTTTCCCTATTGTACAGAAAATGTCTGAATACTCCAGGGGTTTAAACATTAAGGACTGTAATGTTTTTATGGATTGCTCCATCTGCAGGAGCGCAAAGTCAAAGGTCAAACCAGCACCCAGAAAGGCAGAGAGGCAATCTGAATACAAATTCCAGCTAGTGCATATGGACTTGGTGGGCCCTATGAAGCCTTCACTTGGTAAGAACCAATACTTCCTGACCATCGTTGACAACTACAGTAGATATGGTTTTGTTTATCTGCTCAAAACCAAGGATCAGGCCTTTTCCAAATTTAAAGAGTTCCACAGTTTGATAGAGAATCAACACAAGGTCAGGATACAAAGGATCCTGACTGACAGGGAACTGAATTTAACTCTACTCAGTTCTCTAACTGGTTGAAGGAAAAGGGCATAATCCATATGAGAACAGCCCCTTTTCCGCCTTTCAGAACGGGTTGCAGAACGGAGAAATGGTGTATTGCAGGCCATGATGAGATGTGTCCTAGAGGACGCTAATCTCAAATTTGTATACTGGGCAGAGGCTGTTCTATATGCTAACTATACCCTAAATAGAATATGGTCCAGCGTAGTACAGAAAACCCCATATGAGATGGTGTATGGATGTAAGCCAAGCTTAAAACACCTCCACGTTTTTGGGGTGATGGCAGACGTACATGTACCCAAGGAACTCAGGAGAAAGGGGAAAAGTGTCAGTCAGACTAAGGTTTGTTGGCTATGAACCAGGCTCTAAGGCACACAGGTTCATTGACACTAACAACAGAGTTGTCATTTCTAGGTCAGCTTTTCACGAAAGCACAAATTGGAGCAGAATTCATGCAAATGAAATTCTAACTCACACTCCTCCTCAAAATCTGACCAGTCAAGAGACAGATGTATCAGAAAGTCCATCTGGCGATGGTGACACATCTGGCTCAGAGGGCAAGGGAGAGCAAATGCCCTCCAAGCCCCTAAAGGGATCCTCAAAGAAAAGAAGGGGATACCCTGGAAGAAGGGGCACTCCAAACTTAAAAGGTATGACAGTAGCGATGAGGAGGACAGCACACCAGATAGTTCCGATACTCATGAGGAACCAACTAGTAGGCCAGTTAGATCCACCAGGAATATAAAACCCAAAAGGTATGAGGATTTCATTACCTATGTGAATCAGGTATCGGTCACACCTCAAAGGTATGAGGATATATTAATGCTACCACAGAGGGAGCAAGACAATTGGCATAAGGCAATGGGTTCAGAAATGGATAGTCTCAGGAAGCTAGAAGTGTTTACACCCGCTAAGCTACCTAAAGACAAAAGGTGATTGGCACAAGGTGGGTGTACAAGAAGAAACCGCTTGAGGACGGTAACTTCATATACAAAGCAAGGTTAGTTGCACAGGGATTCTCACAGCGATTCCCTGATGACTATGTTGAAACTTTCTCACCAACTGTGCCCAGAGAGCGTTAAAGCTGTGCTTACTATAGCTGCTATACTTGGGGAAAGTGTACACCAATTTGACATACAGACAGCCTACCTGCATGCCAAATTAGATAAAGAGTTATATGTTAGAGCTCCCCAGGGATTAGACCAAAGGGAAGGTGAAATTTGGTTACTAAACAAAAGCCTATACGGTCTGAAACAATCAGGAAGGAGATGGTACGAATGTCTCACAATGCCTAAGACAGATGGACTTTTTGGCCTCATCAGCTGATGAATGTGTATTCATTAGAGAACAAAAGGGGGTCAAGGAAACTGTTTTGATTTATGTAGATGACATATTGTACATCTGCAAGTCAGAGAGTAGATACAAAATCTTCTCTGAGCAATTGGGCAAGGAGTTTACACTAAAACCTTTAGGCCGAATTGATAAATTTTTAGGGGTGCAATTCACTAAAACTGAGAAGGGGTTTGCGCTTTCTCAGCAGGATAAGATAGTAGATCTGCTCGACAGATGTAACATGACAGAGGCTAAACCATGTGACACCCCCATGCAGACAGATTTCCTCAAGAGTATGTACAATGAAAGCCCAGAATTCGAACAGAAGACACTTTATAAGTCTGTACTAGGTTCACTATTATATATTGCCAGTTGGACAAGGCCAGACATTAGCTTGACCATAAATATCTTGTCCAGGCACTCTGAGAACCCCACCCAGTTTCACTGGAGTGGGATCAAGAGAGTTCTCAGGTATCTAAAGGGCACTATTGATTATTTACTGTTATTGGAACCTTATGAATCTGAGAAGCCTGATCTCTATTGCTACTCAGACGCAGATTGGGCAGGAGACAGTAAGTCCAGGAAGAGCACTTCAGGATATATCGTATTCCTGAATGGTAGTCCTATTCATTGGTACTTGGGTAAACAAAAATTAATAGCCACCTCCACAGCGAAGCGAATATGTGTGTCTGTCTAAAACATCAAACAATTTAATATGGTTTGATGAGCTATTGAAGAACCTGTGGGAGGAACCTGTATACCCAATCACTATCCATGAGGATAACAAAGCAGCCATTGACATATCAAAGGCTGAAGCTGTGGGACAAAGGTCACGCCACATTGACATTAAGTATAAACATGTCAGGCAGCTATCAAAAATGGGATTTATTGAAACTGCTTTTACTGAGACTAAGGAACAAATTGCAGATGTTTTACAAAACCTTTGCCCGGGACCAACACCAGTACCTGTTGGGAAAAATACCTTTGGTTATATAGTATGTACCTGTTGTTATGATTATGTATGCATATATAAGGTATGTGATGTATTTGTTGTGTTAAGTTTTGATATGTGCCATTAGAAAGGCACAGAGAAGGGGATTGTGGAAAAGGAATTTTCCATGAGGTTGCTGTGCTCTTTCTCCTGGCCCCCTCCTCAGATAACAATAGAACCAGATGGACCAATCACAGCACAGCTGTGATTTAGGATTTTCCGGGCTTTGCCAAGCCCCACCTCACCTGGCTCTGGACTATTTAAAGGGCTAGCCTCGTGGCATCTAGCCAGTTCCACCATTACTGATGTTCCAGCTGCTTGGGACCATGCAGCTGGAAGGATCCTACCTCATGCCACGAGGAGGATCTTTGGGACTCCAGTCACATAGGTGACTGCCACAAGAAGAAAAGAAAAGACTCTAAGAAGAAACAAATGGACACTGACTACTGAAATAACCTTTTAACTTATTTTATTGCTTTTTGTGTTTTGTTTACAACAATAAATAACTTGCATTGGATCCACTGGGCTCAGACTCTTTCCTGATAACTTCACAGTAGAGAAAGGTAACGAACCACCCATATTTAACCCTAAAATCCCTTAACAAAGTATCTTTTGGTTCTTAATAAATACACACGTCTGTCTGTCTGTCTGTCTGTCTGTCTGTCTGTCTGTATATATATACACACATACACACACACTTATATGTAGACATACATACATATATATGGTATGAATATTTTTATCATTAAATGGATATATTAAATGTTCACAGAATAAATATTTATGAAGATTAGTACCAATTATTGGTATTAACAGTATTAATTTATTTTTATTTACTGTATATATTGAGGTGGGCTATTGAGCTTATTCTGTTATATTGAGCTCATTCTATTCCTTCTGCAAACTCTGGAGAACAGGAAATCAGAAACATTGTCCCAATCTTTATGTTCCTACCTATATAATGAAGGTCTCTTCAGACCCTGAGCCTCCTTGGCTCCCTTCTATCTGCTTTTGCAGAAGAGGGCAGCAGGGTCCAACAAACTGACATTCTCCCCTTAACACAAATAAAAGCATGGTTCCAGATATTAGCCAGATGGTTTTCTCTGCTCCTTCAGAATTATCATTCAATAGGTCCCTGGAGACCATGCTTCCACAAGATAATTTCTGTAATGCCTCCCTCTTACTCTCTCTCTAGCTCTAAGATTTTAAAAAAAACCAACCTCTTTTTTCCTTTTTCAATTGCAGGCCAAGCTTGATATATTTGAAACAGTATTTCCTTTTTGGTTCACTGCCTGTCCTCTTTGTTCATTCATCACTATGGTTGGGGGTGACAGAAACATGTAAATATTTTGATGGAACAAACCAAGTAGGTATATATTGGTCCATTCTTACATTGTTTTGAAGATGGGATGGGACCGGAAGAATCAGGAATAGAAAAAATTGCAAGGGAATCAGAAGGGAATTGGAAGGAAAGAAAAAAATGTAGTAGATGCAATGGAAACAAACACAAAATGATTATCAGCCATCATATTGTGCTAGACAGGCTGTGGAGTTGGGTTTTGGCAGAGCTGTTTAGAATCTTTTATTCTTTCCTTGATGTCTGATTCCAGATATTTTTGATTTGCTTCTTAGTGGGCAGATATTACACCAATTGTGCAGACTATGTATGCAATGGCTTCTGATTATTGTCCAAGGGCAATAGAATAACAGAGTTGGAAGGGATTTTGGAGTCCCATCCTTTGCTTAGGCACAAAATCCTATAACATTTCAGACTAATGGTTATCTTCTAGTGTTGAAGCATTTACAACTTCTGGAGGCAAGTATTCCAGTGATTAATTTCCTGTCAGGAAATTTATCCTTAGTTCTAAGTCCCTTCTCTCCATGATTAGTTTCCAATCATTGCTTCTTGTCCTACTGTCAGGTGCTCCCACTTCTTTGTGGCAGCCCCTGAGATATTAGAACACTGCTATTATGTCACCCCTAGTCTTCTTTCCATCAAACAAGACATACCCAGTCCCATCCAATTTAAGGTGATGCTTTCAACCTAAGGAATTAATGAATTCATCTGTCCTCTGGACTTGGCTTGACCCCCTTGATGATGTTGTCTCATATTTTGATGGGGCCTGAGGCATGCAGACATTCCTTTACTTCATGGGAATGGCCCACTGGAATGGTCTCCTATAAGAAACATCTTTCAGAGGAGGGTGGAGCTGGTGTCATGATGGTATGACACGCGATCTTAATCCTCTAAGATCCCATTGATATCTTCACTGCTGGATGGTCCTGATGGACCTAAACCGTCCCATAGAGACGGTGATTGTTTAGGGCATGTCCTGCTGATCCCAGGGACATTGCAAAGTCCCTGGTTGATCCAGGAAAAGCCCTTTTTGCCAGCAGCGGAGAGGCAGCCATTCAAGCTGCTGAAGCTGGGGCAGCTCCGGAATGGAAGAGATTGAAGGAAAGTGTGTCAGTTTGGTGAGATGAACTTTTGCTTATTGTTTCTTGAAGAGAACACCCTGAAAGATTTAAAGTGGAATTAAAAGTGAAGAGAAAAGAGTTTAAGTGGCGAGATTAAGCTAATTAAAGTGAAAGTTTTGCTTTCTTTTCTTTTCCCTTTTTATTGGAACTTTGAACTTGGTTAAGCTTCTTAATTTTAAACTAGACTGGTCTTTCTTAAATTTTTTATTCTTGTTTTTATTTCTTTTCCTAACAATTCTTTTGAAAGTTTGTTTTGATTAAAACTCTTCTTTTTGATTTGAGATTTACTTTAAAAAAAAGAAAGAAGATTTTACTTTTTTTTAATGTTCCTGGCTTTGGATATATGAGGGGGAAGTGAAAGTGAAGGAAAGTGAAGGAAAATAAGTAGCACTGCCACCTAGAGGCTTAGATATATTGTTTTATTTTTTCTTTTACTTGTTTATGTATTTGTGTTATACTCAAGGACTCTGAGCTTTGTACTGGAAAAGATAGTGGGATGAGCATGGCAGATTGTTTACACAGGTGCTCATCTGTGAAACTATAGATAGCTGGAGTCTGGAGCTGAAGTTGAAAGAAAGAAGATTGAAGTGACCTTGAAAATATTGGAACTGGAAACTTTGAGTTGATTCATCAAAGAGTCTTGGATATTCAGTGCAGAGGCTTGCTTTACATTACTGTTTGTTACTTTTTATCTTCTTTTCTACTTCCCCTCTAGTGGGTTTTTTTATTTCAATTTCTCAAACCAGGAACTAGAATGCAATTGTTTTACATTTGCTCTCTTTTTTCTTTTTATTAAGAGAAATATATAGATTATTATTTTTTTCTTTCCCACCCTCTTTTTCTCTAAAGAAAAATCCTTTCTAACCCTTTTTCCATATTTTCTCTTGTTTTTTTTTAATATACTATTCCAGCTAATTGGATTAAGGTATACAAGTGTCTGAAGATTTTTTTCCCTTTTTCTTTTTGGAGTGGCAACTGTTTGCCTTTGTTTTTTTCCCCTTTTTCTTTCTCTTTTCTCTCTCTCTCTTTACAGATAAATATTACAAGATGAGTAGAAAGATAAAAGCCCCAGCTTCCTCAATACCAATCTGCTCACCATCTGGAGGACAACAATCTATACAGACAATGTTAGAACAGGAGAAAGAGAAGAAAGTGACATTGCAGATGATCATGCAAGGAATTCAGAAGATTGAAAAGAGAATAGAGAATATGGAGCAAAAAATTGAAAAGATAGATGAGAAAGTAGAAAATATTCAACAGATGATGATGAAATATGAAGACAGATTCAAAAAAATTGAACAAGAAGATATACAAAGAGATAAGAAAATTGAATATTGATACTTGATTGGCGATGTCGAAGGGCAGGAGTGAACCATTGGGATGGGAAATTGATAGATCAGAATTTTATCTGAGATTTCAAAATGTGGAAGAAGGAAAGGGTGAAAATCTTGCTGAAATAATGACAGAAATACTGGCAGAAGCATTAGAGATAACCAAAGAGAAGATGATGGATAGGATGGATGAAGTGTTCTGTGTCTATACAAGATATGCAAGAGAAACAGGTTACCAAGAGAAGTTCACATTAGATTTACTAATAAGATTATCAAAACACAGATACTGCAGGTAGCAAGAGAGAAAATATTAAAGTATAAAGACAAAGAAATTGTGGTGCTGAAACAGGTACCAAGAAGAGTAAGTGAGATGAGAAGAGAATATTTATTTCTGACTAAAGAGTTACTTAAGAGAGGAATAAACTACAGATGGTTGATGCCAGAAGGTCTCTTGTTCACTTGGCAGGAACAAAGACACAGAATTGACACAATCAGAAAAGTGGAGCTATTCTGCAGTTTAGAATATTTCATTTTCATTTCATTTCCTCAAAAGTCAGTTTGGTCTAGTAGTTAAGGCATCAGGCTAAAAAAGCAGGAGACTGAGATGTAGTCCAGTCTTAGTTATGAAAATCAGCTGTGTTACCTTGGATATCTCACTCTTTCTCAGTCCAATTCACTTCACAGTTTGTTATTGTGGAGAAGGGACGTTGGTCTTACCAGATACGCTTCCTTCGGTGTGTGCTAAGAGAGAATCTAAAGAATGGGTTAACTCCATTTTCTGCCCAGAGATTGAACTTTTTAAACTTTTAGCCACACCTCTCTTGACTGTGTCCCAGTATTGATGAATGCATAACGGTTAACTTGACGACATTGATCTTGTTGTCCACCTGGACTCTGGATGAGATGGTCGCCAGGGTGGGGTTAGATTTCTCTCAGCACACCAAGAAGGAGCCTATCAGGTAAGACCAATGCCCCTCTCCAGTGTGCTGAGCAGAGAATCCAAAGAATGGGACATACCAAAACCAGTTTGTCCTAAGGGTGGGCCATGGTCTGGTCCCGAGTCTCCAGGCATATACCTTCTGGAGAACCCATCTGCCAAAGGCCACTCAGCGAGCAAAAGGTGTCCAGCTTGTCGTGCCTAATGAACAGCTAAGACTGAGTCAAAACTGGGACATAGTCAAGAAAAGCGTGGCTAAAAAAGAAAAAGACTCAGTCTCTGAACAAAGGCGGATTTAACCTATTCTTTGGATTCTCTGCTCAGCACACTGGAGAAAATAGGACTATTTAAATATGTTTGCCAACTTGCATTATTTTCTAAGTAATAAAGGCAGGATACAAACAAAAAAAAACAAAATTGCTGCCATGCATGCTGAATTACATTTGAAAAGAATTGAATTCAATTTGTGATACAATATGGTTGGAAGAGATCTACCTCACCATTATTCTGGTCTAGATCACTTTTTAATGACAGCAAACATGCTTTTCTCTTATTTGTCCAATTATCTTACAATAATATTTCATTAAAATTCAGTCTGAATCACTGTCAAGTTTTTTTTCCAACTCTGAACCCTGAAAGCTGTAACTAAAAATAACACTTACCATTGCCTGGTGGAAGCCCCCGCTCTTTTTTTTCATCACATTTATTGCATTCACTGAAGTAAAGTAACATAAACATATCCAAAAGGACCCAAACCAATGATGTGGCTAGGACCACCTTGCAATATGCAAATTTCTCATGACACTTTTAACTTTAATATATACTTATTTTTATATTTGTTTTAATAGCACTTGGATCCCACATCTGCCATCATATTCTATATCTATGGAAAAAGGAGGAAAATATTAAATGATTGGAATAATAAAGCATTATACTCAAAACATAAGATGAATTAAAAGGTATCAATTTTTACATATTACCCAAAAACCTTTGAAAATAGAAAGTGCTTGAAGTATAGGCATTCCAGTTTTACTATGAATGTGAAACTTAAATCAATGTAAAGATGTTCTCAAAATTAATAACTACTCAGAATAAAACAACCTGTAATTTCATTTTAAAAGTCAGTAATTAAAATGTGATTTTGGGCTTCCAGAGAAGAAATGGTGGACTGAAGATGGCTTTGTGAAAAACAGAGCTGAAGATTATAGTGGGATGAAGAGCCGATGGGTAGACCAGTTCTTCATTAATTTCTTTCTGGATAAAGAGACTGAGGATCCAAATAAATTTGAAATAAGAATTCTGAATTAATTTTAAAGAAACTTTCCCATAGAAAAATACTTTCGTTTTGAATTTTCTTTAAAAAATTGGACATTAGAAGGAACTAAAGACCATAATTAAAGCAGAACACTCAAACCTGACTTACAATTACAGAACAAAGCAGAAAATATTTTAATGTTGGACATAATAAAGGGTATTTCTGAACAATGGGCCCAAAAATTTATTTTAAGACTGTGTCTAAAAGATGTCATGGAAGAGGACAAGTTCTACTTGACATTAAAAAAAAAAGAAAACAATGGCAGCCATTATGACGACTTCTTTTTCTATGGATATCAGAATGCCAAATACCACTCTTTGAATACAATGCCATAAAACTGTTATTGTCATTATACAGATGACCTTAGTCACATAATAGTTTTTAGCTGACCTCTGTTCAGCTACTGCTTTAATCTATTCAAAATATTGATATTTGTACAGTAATTTGCTTGCATTTCATAGTTGGATGTTCCGATGACATAATAATTAGGTTAGCATAATTTTTTCTAAATTTGAGGGACAAATTATATCTTGCTATCACTTCAAAACGATGAGGTTTCTTTACTTACAATGTAGTATCATAACTGGGAGAAAACTAATTATAAACAATTAAAACTTTATTGGTATTGTTAAGTCACACTTGTGGATGATCTCCGCAAGAACAGGATGATGGTAGTGGCTACTTGATCTTTTGACCACTCAAAACCCTTAATATCAGTGGTGGTATTCTACGGTTTGGCCTCTCGCATACCAGTAGCGCCAAAGAGCAGCAGAGATCGAACGGTTCTCTAAGACTCTCTGTTGTTGGGCCTACCCAACCGCTTCTGGGCTCCCCGTGACTGACCTTTGTCCTGCTTTTTGAAGTACAGCTGCTTTACGTGGCACAGCAGATTGCCATGAGTCAGCTGCTGAAGCAACAGGGAGAGTGCAAGAGTGCAGGTGAGTCAGAAAGCCTCTGTGCCTCATGCGAGTGTGTGTTTGGCACACGCAGAAGTGTGCGCGTGCATGCTAAAGCCGCCCACCAAGCCACCAAAACCGGTGGTAAACTTGTTTGAAACGCACCACTGCTTAATATCATTGACCATGGTATACTTTTGTGATGGCTACAGGGCGCAAGCATAAGTATTGTGCTGGGTCAGCTCATTTCTCCACAACCAAATGATGTTGATAGGAGTGAGAGATCTAGCTCATGGCTGCTCTTCTGTGTCATGCCACAGAATTCTGTATCTCTATTCTTTTTAAGATCTACATGAAGCCATTGGGTGAGATCATCCATCACCATAGATTGAGGTACCATCAGTATGCGGATGATATTCAACTTTATATCTCTAGCCCTAGAGATATAAAGTGATGCTGTGGCTTTCCTCTAGCATTGGCTGAAGGCTGTGGGCCTGGATGGAGACAATAAGCTTCAACTGAACCCTGACAAGACTTGGATGCATGCAGCTTCAACATCTGGGACTCTGACATCTTTAGCTATGGATAGTGACAATACCCCAGACAGACCTGTTCCACAATTTGGTGGTTCTTCTGGGCTCACAACTCCTGCTCTAAGAGCAAATGACAGTCATGACTAAGAAAGTCTTTGTACAACATCTTGCCCCTCTAAGGTGAGATTGGCTCCACCCTTCTGACCTTCCAAAAGAATCAGAAGACCTGGCTCTGCTAGTTGACTTGGGGCTCCAATGAGGGAGTACTATACTGGAGATGGTTGATCAACTAAAAGCAATTCCCACCTCCCCATACATTCTGCTCCTTTCCTCCTTATCTTTTAGTTTAAGTTATAATGTACATTTCATTATGACTTTTTTGTGATTTTACAGATTTGTATATATATTTATGGTTTTATTTTGATGTTGTAAGTTGCCCAGAGTTGCCTTGCAACAAGATGGGTGGCAAACAAATTTATTAAATAAACTAATGACACATAAGTAAATGATATATTTTTCTCTTTAAAACAATGAATTAGTAAAACTCCTGCATACCTAATTAGAAAATAATCATTCACTTTGTTGAAGTTTTTTTATTTTTGCATAAATACTACCGTGTTTCTCTGAAAACACGATCCATCCCAATAATACGCCCAACCCTAATTTTTTGGGGTGGGCCTAGTATTACCCCTACCCTGAAAATAAGCCGGGGATGGGTGTGGTCAGCCCAGTGGTGGGACGGATGGGCAACTGTCTGGCTGCAGTTGCACCCGCTGGTCCTTCCCTTTCTGGGTGCAGCGCTTCTGCTTGTTGGGCCACTTCCCCGAAGCCGGTAGCTCCGCAGCCAGCTGCTTTGCTTTTCCCCTTTGGGAGGCCCAGAAAGCTTTTTGGCTCAGGGAGAAAAATGGGGAGGGGATTTTCATGCCTGTCATCTATTCCTCAAGCTCAGCACAGATTGAGGGAAGGATGGCAGGCAGGAAAATTCTCTCCCATTTTCCTCCCCTGTTTGTTAAAAAGCCCATCCCGAAGGCTGAAGGTTCGAAGGCGACGGGCATCCATGGTGCATCCAGCCCATCAAATCTGGCCTGCTGCCACCTCAAAAAAGTAAGACTGTCTCAAACATAAGCCCGTGTTTATTTTCAGTCTAAAAGAAAATAAGATTCAGTCTTATTTTCTGACAAACACGTAGATATTTCTATTTTGTTTTTTTCCTTATTTTTCTCTGTTTAACTGTGAATTGTGGTCTTCTGTTAATGCCTCCTATATCTCCAAGTTCTTAGCTTTCCAGCTACCTTCACTATAAACAAATGTTCAATTAATTTTTACTTGCATTCTATCATACCAATAAATTGCTTTTTCCTACAGAAGTCAAAAAAAGAAATTGTTTCTCAATGTAGAAATAAAGAGTAAGGTAAGCTGTCTACATTTGAAATCAACGAAGAGAATGAAAATATTACAACTGAGAGTCTTATTACTTCAGTTCTTCATTGCCTCCCTTATAAGTCAAGGTAATAATATCTTTGTGCATATTACTCCATGTTTGAGCTGCTCCACAGTTCTTTAATTTTAAAGGGAATTTTTTACATGGAAATGTTCAGAGAGATACCTTTTTTTGCTCCATAAGATGCACTCCCCACCCCAAAGTGGATGGAAATATCTGTGCATCTTATGGAGCAAATATTGTGTCACAGACTGAGCTGCGGCAGTTTGTCATACCTGGAGGGGCTGGCATGGCGACAGGCAGCAGTGAACAGTAGGCAGCTGGTCAGCGGTTGGATTTGCCTCCCAGAATACTGCCAATCAGCTGTTCCAGGTGGTGGGAATTATGACAGCAGTGCCATTCACCACTGCTGCCTCTCACTGCTGCCACACCAACCCCCTCCCGCCAGGTATGCCACCATTACTGCCTCCATGTCTGCTGCCTCCGCCGGGAACACTGAAGCCCTTGCAGCTGAGCAGCGCTTGGCAGTTGGATCAGCTTCCCAGAATACTGCCAATCAGCTGTTCCAGGTGGTGGGGATTATTGCCACCGCTTGCCTCTGCTCCAGCAAAAGCTCCAGTGTTTCCTGAGGCAGCAAACATGGAAGAGGCAGCAATGGCAGTGTTTCCAGTCGGCCAGCCCATTGATTGGCAGGACTACAGGAGGCCAGAATCCAGTCGTCGCTCAGATGACCAGTAGTGACCGCAATAGAGCCGAGCCCTGACAAGCCATATGCTGGGGCTGCGATAACATGCTGAAGCTGACCAGGCTGTTTGTTGCAAGGGTGGCAGATTTTTTTCCCTTGTTTTCCTCCTCTAAACCTAGGTGTCTTATGATCAGGAGTGTCTTATGGAGCGAAAAATATGGTATATAAAACTTGTCAGTGTCAGACGTTCTGTTTCCTGATGAACATGTTCATGAACCATGAAATTTCATGGGAATTCAGAGATTTCCATAATTATATTCCACAACCAAAAGTGGCTCAAACCATTCTAGATAAAGCAGTCATTTTTTGGAGCTTCTGGCTTAGATAATCTCCAGAATCCAATGAATCAAACCAGAATAGTACCTTCCAGGGAAAGATGAAACATTCTGGAGTTCTCTGGAAGATTCCTTCCTGAATCAATGAATTTGTCACCAGTGTAGGGAATATAAATATTAAGTACTTCTTTCAAGTTATAAAGTTTATTTGAGTTCGAGAGAGTTCTTTCTTCAATTTGCCTCCATCTTTTTTTTTCCTGCCCGAGGAAGGACATAAAACTACTTCAAGCCTGTCCTGAGCTGCTCTAAACTGTTGGCTGTTTGAACAGAAACTTGAATTTGTTTTTCAATGCCATTCTGCTGATGGTGATCAATAAGATGCAAGGCACTGAAACCATCATCTAACTATAGCACCGGTGTCAAACTCGCCATGTCATGTTGCCGTCACATGACATTCCATGATATTTTTCCCTCTGTGCAGCTGGGGTGGCGTGATCTGCAACAGAAATGTAAGATGGAAGACTGCGGGGAATGAGTTTGCCTCTTTTTAAATCTATAAAGCAGCACAGAATGTCTAATTTTGTGGAAGAACTATGCCTTGTTAAACTTGCATTGATTCAGAGTCTGCTTGAGTGTATTCCTCTTGAATAAACTGAAAGATCATGGCAAAGAATTAAATGGGATTAGTTTGTAAAAGCTATTGTAATATTCCTATAGCTCAAAAGTTTAATAATTAAAATAATTACAATTTACTTTTAAATGTTAAGCATTCTGAGCATTAAGATTAACATTAAGATAAATTCTGTCCAACTTAAGAAGAAATGTTACAATGTTGCTCCAATCATTCTAGAAGTGACCCAAGCTTAAAATATTTGTTTTGAACTGAAAACAGAATTATTTAATGCTTGAAATATTTTTTGAAATGATCAGAAAAAATCCAGTAACTTCAGATCAGCCAATTTTGAACTCATAATGTCTCAAATATTAAATACTTACATGCCTCTATAATTTGAAATGCCTTACTCTGAATCATAATTTAATTGCTAAATTTTGTTTTATTAATCTTGGTTTTAGAATCAGTAATAAAATTGCAAGTACACCAAATCCAAATTGACAAAGAATGTATAATATTCATAGTCCCCAGAATCCTCAATGGCCAAAATCTAGCAAATCAAAATTTAGAAACCTAATACATACATACATACACACACACACACACACATATGTATATAATGTTCCAGCATAATAAAAAATTATACTATAACAGCTCAAATCTGAAAAGATTAGTCCAGTATTGTAAACTCTCACCTTAAACCAAATAATATTACTGATTACAAAACAGTAAGTATACATACTACTAAAAATAATTATTAGCTTTTTAAACCCACCTTTATTACTTTATAAATAACTCAAGATGACATATTTTCCTTAATAAAAAAACAGATTGATGCAGGTATTTAAAAAAATCCCGCATTTAAAAAGCTAAAAAACCAAAAAATTCTTTAATACATTACTCCACTAACAAAAACTATTCTCTCATTTTATAATTATTAAATATTACATTATACTAATTAAACTAATGCAAAGTATAAAAAAGTAAAAAGTGCAATAATAAAAGAAAAAAGAAAAGAAGTTACTTTCCCGCTTGTCCCAATAAGTATAAATAGTAATAATTTATCATAATTTCTTAAAACACAACAATGAATCTCTTCATCACCATATCTCATCTCATTCTTTATAAACAAACCTTTAAAATCTCATCATCCATCCAATCAGCAAAAGTAAATTAAGTGTTATCAGAAATAACTACCCACCTATTATAAAATGAATTTAATAGAACCACATGAATTGCTTCATGTTTATATCTCATTATTAAACATATCCCCCATACCTCTTTATATCTGTTCAGAAGAATCCAATAAAATTACCAGGATAACCATACAACTGTTTAACCTTAATACAGCAAATTAA
>CM019155.1:142917546-143078395 GCA_009733165.1 Naja naja
CCATTGGAAACAGCACCTAAATTAATAGAAAAGATAGAAGAATATGGAAAAGTAGCAGGTTTGAAAATAAATAAAGATAAAACAAAGATAACAAAGAACCTGTTAGCAAGATGAAAGAAAGAGCTGGAAGAAGTTTTAGAAATACAGGTCACAAATAACGTTAAGTATTTAGGGATATACATTACACCATGCTGAAGGAGGACAATTATCTTAAACTCAAACAGCATATTGCGATAGATTTGACAAAATGGGAAAATTTACAACTATCATTGATTGGGAGAATATCTACAATTAAGATGAATGTGTTGCCTAGAATTTTATATCTATTCCAGACAATTCCAGTTCGGCTAGGAAAGAGTTCTTTGAAGACTTAAACAGAATTGTGTTGAAATATATTTGGCAGGGTAAGAAAGCAAGAATAAAACTTAAACTGTTACAAGATGCAAGAATAAGAGGAGGGTTTGCCTTGCCCATTTGGGAGTTATATTACCAGGCGATAAGTTTGATGTGGGTAAAGGAATGGATAATATTAAGGAACAGTAGACTATTGACTTTAGAAGGGCATGACTTGCTGCTGGGATGGCATGCTTTCCTTTGGTATAAAGGAACTAAAATGCAGGGGTACTTTAGAAGACACTATATTGAGAGGCACTGTTTTTGAACTGGGAGAAGACAAAAAGACAATATTACTTAAAATTCCATTATGGATATCTACCATTGAACTTTTTCCTATCCAGTAATATATAAAAAGGAACAAACAGTTAGATATGGTGAGGTATTGAATGAAAAGGGTGAATTTAAATTTATGCAAGCATTGGAAGAACAAGGTGTAAAAATGAATTGGTTTTCATATTTGCAAATACAGTCTAGATTTGATAAAGATTTTAAAGATTTTAAAACAGAAGGTATTTTGATGTTATTGATTTAGATTTGAAATTTAGATTTAGATAAAATTTTGACGGGTGCTGATGAAAAGATAATTTAAAAACTTTATGGACATTTATTAGAATTTAAATTGGAAGAAGAACAAGTTAAAGAAATGATGATTGCTGAGGGGAGAAATTTTGGATATGGGATTGATTTAGAGAAGTGGCAAAAATTGGTCTCAAAATTATAAAATGAGAATGTCAACTGCATATAAAGAAAATTTGTATAAGATGATTACAGATGGCATCTACCCCTGACGAGAATCACTAGAATGTTTAAGAACAAATCGGATAAATGTTGGAAATGTCATCAGATACCTGGTTCATATTACCATATGTGGTGGACATGTTCGGATGCAAAAATATTGGACTAAAATCCACATGGTTGGAAAAATGATAAAACAACACATAGACTTTAAACCAGAGATCTTTTTATTGGAATTATACTGAAATATACAATAAAGAAGTTGAAATATTTGATTGTAAATGTTTTAACAGCAACTAGAATTGTATTTGCTAAGAATTGGAAAAACGATAAAATACCTATGCAGGAGGAAGTTATTAAGAAAATTATGGACTGTGCTGAAATGAGTAAATTGACATTTGAAATTACAGAACAAGAAGATAAATTTTATATGATATGGGATTTGTTTTACCAATGGTTGGACAAAAAGACATGGTAATGTAATAGATTAGATAATTTTGTAATAGAAGTTTAACAGATTGATATCAAATATAATATAGACATATATAACCATTGGATGAAAGTATAATATAAATTTTAAAACAAAATTTGGAATATCTTGTATAAAATGATGAAATAAATAGTTTAGTCATGGGTGATTAATAATTGATAAATATATATGTTAGTTTGACAATGTGAAAATTTATATAAATTGTGAGTAAGGACTACAAAAGGGTAGCACAAAAGATTTGTAACCAACTGACACACTGTATGCATATATATAAAATGGAAGATTTTTTTAACGTTTTTATGTTTTGTTTGTTTATGTTTGTCTTAAAAAATAAAAACCTTAAAAAAAAGAAACATCTTTCATTCCAACCCTGATTACTATCAGAAAACTTCAGAAAATTGAAGAGCATGTTGAATTTTCCGCATACAATTTTCCTTCTGACAAAATCAACCTGATGCTTCACATGTTTCTTAAGGATTAAAATAAATATACTTTAACTGATGTTGGGACATTTTCAGTCATTCTCTACAATGGAAGATGAAGGCACTCTAGAAGGTCAAAGCAGTGTGTGTCTCTTTTATCCTGAGGGTTATGCAAATTCAGTGACAGCTTCCTTTTCTATGGAACCATATCTTCCTGCTCTTCTTCTGAACACAAAACCTGAAAGGTTGAGTGCTTGTCTAAATGTTTTTCCCATCAGTAAGAATCCTACAACCTTTTGAACAAGCAATAATGCTGAAACTAATGTTCCTATTAGTTGTCCTCACAGGTATTATTTTCACCTCCAAAGACAGGGGTTATTCTTCAGTTTCTTGTGTATATCTCCAGGAAATCTTATTAAATAACATTTCTTCCTAGGTGTCTGGAGGGGATGTGAGAAGACCTGGAGAGTCCCTCCATCTCTCCTGCCAAGCCTCGGGCTTCACCTTCAGTAGCTACTGGATGTGCTGGGTGAGACAGGCTCCAGGGAAAGGACTGGAATATGTGGCAAGGATACACTATGATACTGCATATATTTACTACTCAGACAAAGTCAAGGGCTGCTTCACCACCTCCAGGGACAATGCCAAAAGCCAGCTATATCTGCAAATGAACAGCCTCAAACCAGAGGACACGGCAGTCTATTACTGTGTGAGAGACACAGTGAGAGGAAGTATATGTAAAGCCAAGCAAAAACCACCCATTTCAAATAGCAGCTCTGTAAAGTTATTTTCTAATAAAAAACAACTTTATTCATATTCCTCAGTTTTCTTTGTTTACCTCCAGGAAGTCAACTTTCCTTTCTAGGTGTACAATCTGAAGTTCAGTTGGTGGAATCTAGAGAGGATGTGAGAAGACCTGGAGAGTCCCTCCATCTCTCCTGCCAAGCCTCTGGATTCACCTTCGGTGGCCATTACATATGTTGGGTGAGACAGGCCCCAGGGGAAGGACTGGAATGGGTGGCAGGTATATATTCTTCAGATGCTTACTACTCTGACAAAGTTAAGAGGCACTTCATCATCTCCAGAGATTATGCCAAAAACCAGCTGTATCTGTAAATGAACAGTCTGAAACCAGAGGACACGGCAGTCTATTACTGTATGAGAGCCGCACTGAGAGGAAGCATAGGTGAAACCAAGCAAAAGCTTCCCATTTTGCTGAACGGTACTGCAATTTATTTATTTATTTATTTATTTATTTATTTATTTATTTATTCGACTTGTATGCTGCCCCCTCTCCAAAAGGACTCAGGGCGGCAATTTGCCTTTGCAACAATATAGAACTTAATTAATGGGATAATATTACTATATTAACATTGTAGAATTAATATGTGGAATATTATTATGTTAAATATGATAGAATTAATGTCAATGTAATGAAGGATGCTGTAATTCTGATTATTGTTATAGAAGAATATTTGTACCCAGACAATGCACTGTTCAACTGAAGATGGAATGAGTATATTAAAAATAAAAAACATTAAAAAAGAACTTAATTCAGATTTTCCCTTCATGTCATCATTCTGCACTTCAAACTTCATTCATTCAGCCTCTGTGGCCAATCTATTTAGACCTTATCTATTTTAAATAGACCCTATCTATTTTCATATAAAGAGTTCCACACACCTCAATTTTATATTCAATCCAGGTTGATGTTTCCTCAATCTATTCATTCTTGACATTCTCCCTCTCATTTCAACACATATATTTCTTAACCCTTAATATATTGATGATGTTGTAAATTTAACTAAATCAGAACAAATAGTTGGTGGTGTAGATGTGAAAAGCACAGTCAGAGTCCAAATTCTGGACCAGGATGGCTTGATAGACTTAGCCTACCTTGCTCCATTTATTTCCTGAGTTTCACAGGGATGAACATAGTTGAGGTTACAGATATTTTCCATTTAGCTAAGGACAAGATACAAGACTGTGCCATCTCACGAAGTCCTCTAATGTCTCCCTACCTTGGTCCAATGAAGTTCTGCAGTTACATGAAACAATTATGAAAGAATCCTGCAATGTAGGATTGCACCTATTTCCCAGGTGTAAAAACAGATCATGTGCCTATAAAAACATCACATTCTTGAGCCAAAAGGGCTTTCTGGGTTTTCTCAAAACTACCCACTTCATGGTCCTCTTTATCCAAAGGCAAATGAAAATATGGAGAACGTTGCTTTTTTTAAAAAATTGCATCCATCCTTCCACTCACAGCACCACCCAGAGAAATAAATGTAGTGTTTTAAGCAAAGCGACAAGAAGTCAAAAATGATGATTTGGCTGCAGTTAATTCTCTTTGCAACTGTCTTTAGAGGTAAACTTTCTGTTATGTATGCAGAGTTTGAATTGATTGGTTGTTCTTGTAAAGTGTTTAAAAGCATTGGTTAAAAAGTGTGGGAAAACCCTGCACTCTGATTGGCTGTCAGCCAAGGCAGCCGGCTATATATAGCTGCCTCAGCTAAGCCAAATGGGGTCCGTTCTGAGCTGAAGTCACCAATAAACTTAAGAGCTGAAGCACTCCACGTCTGCCTCTTCATGCAAACTTAACACTTTCATTTTAGGATATATAGATGCAGGGATAGGCAACATGTAATGATTCAGGCTTTATGTCCAAACTTTCAGTTAAGGCTGCAGGGGAGAAAACTGAAGTTGTAGGAAGAGGCTGATCTAATTTCTTTCTCCTTTTACATTTGGGGAAAGATACAGGGCTTGAAATTGAAGTGTGAGATGCCGGGGTTTGAGAGCCAAAACACATTCATTCCTCCTTTAAAAGTTCTCCATATCGCCTTTGCAAAATCAACAAACTAAAACCTCTGAAAATGCTGTCGTGTCCAAATGGGTGAATTTCACTGACAGCCTTTGTTAAGTTTGCATGAAGAGTCAAATGCGGGGAACTTCAGTAAAGAGTTTATTCAGTGACTACAGCTCGAATGGACCCGAGTTGGCTGGGCTACAGCTGCTTCTTATAGCCAGCAGGCGTAGTTGCCAGCCAATGGGAGTGCAGGATTTCTTCCTGCACTATTTAAACCAATACCATTTAAAATTTTACAAGAACAGTTAAAATAACCAATAACATTCAAACCTACATACATAACACCCCTCCCCACTAGGTTCAGTCCATACCAAACCCCAACCTATCTAATGTATTCTTTTAAATAGGTGGGGCTCTTATGTGTACGTTGAGACCTTCGTGGTTCAGAAGTTTTAACGTTCTCACCCAGTGAGAGAGGAAATGTGTCTGTTGACATTTCCCTGTTGGGACTTCCTGTGAAAGAAGACCCTGTTAGACTGTTAGAATCTGGTCTCTCCTCCCAACCCATCTCCATTCCAATGTCAGCACCCAAATCAGGTAGTGATGTACAATCTTCCACTTCTAAGGATGGATCTTGGCATCGTGACAGGGTTCGGGATGGTTCCTGTCGTAATGGCTCATTACACATGGGGTTCATTCTTGCTTGCTGATTATCCTCCTGTTCCTCCCTTCCCCCTAGAAGTGACAACAGGTGAGGGAACCAGAGAGAGACAGGGGTGATGTTCCAGAGGGAACCTGGATCTGAGTTGATCAATGTGCCTGCTCCAGAGGAGTCCATCCTCTGTTTGTACCCTGTAAGAACGAGGGCCAGTGATTTGAGATATTGCAGCAGGAATCCACAGAGGCTCACCTATAAGGTTCTTAGCATACACAGAATCACCCACACTGAAAGTACGAACTTTGGAAGTGGAATCCAGTGGTGTGTTGGGTGCGTAAGTGGGATGAAGGTGGTCAAGGGAAGACCTAAGTTTCCTACCCATCAACAACTCTGCTGGGGATAAGTTATTTGATGGGCTAGGAGTGATGTGCTGAACACTAAGAAGTTTTTCAAGCTTCTCAGTGATGTCCCTAGGACCCAGTTGCTGCAGCTACTCTTTGGGAAAGCGTACCATGCGTTCAGCCTGGCCATTAGCCGAAGGGTGCCCAGGGGCAGGGGCATGTCTGATACCCTGTTGTGCTAGAAAGGATTCAAAAATGTTAGATGTAAATTGAAGGCCATTGTCAGAGAAAAGAACATCAGGTAACCCATGGGTTACAAACAGTTTTCTGAGCTGCTTGATGACAGCATCAGTTATGGTGGATGTCATGGGAAATACCTCGATCCATTTGGAATATGCATCTACTATAACAAGAAAAGTGTGCCCTCTAGTAGGACCTGCAAAATCAATGTGGATCCTAGACCATGGCCCCCTAGGACATTCCCATTCCTGTGTGGGGGTGTGAGGTGGGGCAGGCCTGACTACCTGGCAATTGGGACAAGATGCAACCCAGTTTTCAACCATTTTGTCAATACCTGGCCACCATACATAACTCCTGGCCAATCCCTTCATCCTTACAATACCAGGATGACCCTCATGTAACATTTCCAAAACCTCCTTTGCAGTTTTGCAGGAATAACCACCCTGTTACCCCACAAAATACATCCTCTTAATACAGATAATTCAGTTTGCCTGGACTTAAAAGGTTGGGCAAGGTGAGGTAGATCTTGAAGAGGCCAACCTTTCTTAATCCAGCCTATAACAGAAGCCAACACAGCGTCTTTGGCAGTCTCTCTGGCAATTTCGGCAGCATGAACTGGAAGCTTAGTAACAGTTTCTAGGAAAAAGGTATGTGTTTCAGGTTCAAAGTCCACCTTGTGGCAAGGCAGTGGGCAACGACTCAGTGCATCAGCATGTCCAATGTCCTTGCCAGGCCTGTGAATCAGTTTGTATGAATAAGCTGCAAGAAATTCAGTCCACCTCAGCATTCTTGGTGACAGGATAGTAGGTGTAGGTTTGTCTCCTGCCACAATGCCTAACAAAGGTTTGTGATCTGTAACAATGGTAAATGTCCTGCCATACAGATATTCATGAAATTTCTTGACAGCTGCAACAACTGCCAATGCCTCTTTGTCCAGTTGGTTATAATTCCTCTCTGCTTTGGTCAAAGTCGAGAGTAAAATGCAATAGGGCTTCCCTCCCACTGAGAAGCCTGTGGCTCAAAACGCCCCCCACTCCAAAAGGGGATGCATCACAAGTCAGTACAACAGGTAAATTCTCAGAGAACTGTATCAATACAGCATCAGATGTGATTAGTCTCTTAATACTGTTAAATGCTGATTGTTCCTTCCTCCCCCAGATCCAAACAGCCTTCTTATCAAGCAATCTGTGCAAAGGTTCAGCAATGGTTGCCTTTTGAGGTAGAAACATGTGATAAAAGTTAATGAGTCCAAGGAAGGCTTGCAAATCTATCTTGCATTTAGGTTTAGGGGCTTCTTTGATTGCTTTAACCTTGGCATCAGTAGGGTGGATGCCATGCTTGTCAATCATGTAGCCCAGGAACTCAACCCTGTCTGTTTTAAGTGTGCATTTTTCTTCCTTGACTTTTAACCCCGCTTTTCTGAATCTGGTAAGGACTTCTCTGAGTCTTTCTTGAAGCTGAGTGTCATTTTCAGCAGAGATTAACACATCATCAAAGTAAGGCACTACCCCTGGCAGTCCTTGAAGCATTCTTTCCATAAGACTTTGAAAAATGCCTGGTGCCACGCTTACTCCAAATTGTAACCTTTACATTTGAAGGCACCTCTGTGAGTCACAATGGTTTGGGCCTCTGCAGTGGCATCATCAACTGTTAGTTGTTGATATGCCTGGGCCAAGTCCAATTTGGCAAAGACTGTACCCCTGCCAAGTGAATGTAACAGATGATGCACAACTGGTACTGGGTATGCGCTCTGCTGCAGCATGGTTTAGTGTCCCCTTATAGTCTCCACAAATTCTTACTGACCCATCAGCCTTGACTGGTGTGACTATGGGTGTTTCCCATCTGGAGTGATCAGTGGGCTCTAAAACCCCTTGAGCAATTAATTTGTCTAATTGTGCATCAATTTTTCCTTTAAAGCAAATGGAACCCTCCTGGGCTTTAAACAAATTGGGGGCACTTTGGGATCTAGGTTGAAAGTGATAGGGGTCCCCATATACTTGCCCAGTCCTTCGCTGAAGACCTCTGGAAACTCAGACTTCAAGGACTCCTCCCATTCAGAGCTGCTCACATGATTGATGCCAGTCATCTCGATGCCTAGTGGCTTGAACCACTCAAGTCCCAGCAAGCTTGGGCGATCCTTGTCCACGATGGTCAGAGGCAAACGTTTGGTGTGGCCTTTAAACTGCCAGTTGAAATCTCTTGCTCCAACTACTGGAATCTTGTTCCCTAGGTAGTCTTTAAGAGTCAGTGCTTGCTTCTGGAAATGTTTCTTCTGAATGTTGGGAAGTAGCCTGTGAATAGTGTCCCATGACACCATAGATAAATAAGAGCCTGAGTCCACTTCCATTTGGCAAGGCCTTCCTTCAATGAACACCTTCACGTGTACTTTTCTGCTTCTCAAGCGTGAAGACTGACCAATGGTGATTGTTTGGTGAGTTTCATTCTTCCCATTTGCTTCTGAATTGCCCCATCTTTTCAATGAAGTTGGGCTTAAAATCCTTTTCAGGAAATTTCTTCCTACTAGGTGGAGTTCTGGATGATATGCAGACTCTGGCTAGGTGACGCCTTTTCTCACAACGTAGGCAGATGGTGTCTAAGAACTTGCATTCAGTGCGGGATGCCCCCCCACAGCCTCTGCAATAAAATTCTTGCCTCTTTCTCCCAGGGTCTTTCCTTTTCTTCTCCATTCTGAGTCTAAAAATCCCGTCCTCCATCTCACTGCAATCTGAATCAGAGTCTATTTGTTCGCAATGGGTTGTTGTGGATTTTTCCACATCAGAATGGCTTGAGGCCTGGCTTGAGGCCTTGTTAATCTTTTTCATGGCCGCTGCTGAGGACTTGGTGGCTTCCGCTGAAACAGCTTCTTCAATGGCCTCCTTAAACATGATCTTAGGTTTCATTAACAGTTTGCTTTGTAAGACCTTATCTTTGAGGCCTAAGACAAACCGATCATGCATGGCCTCTTCTAAGTTGGTAAAGTCACAAGCACCCCAATGTCCCTTAAACTTGCCACGAAGTCATTAACATTCTCGCTTTCCCCTTGATCCCAATGGTAAAACTTGTGTCTCTTAATGAGGCACGATACTTGGGGTAATGGGCTCTTAAAAGCTTTTCCAAATCAGGCCATTCCATTTTCAGTTCTCAGCTTTTCCCGCCAGCAGCTCGCCAGCCATTTTGAAGACTGCCGGACCACAGTGCGTGAGAAACCTTAAACCTGGCTGGGCATATTTTCAAGAGGGCAACCCCCACATTTGGGCCTGGTCTGGTCTCAATAGTACATGGCAGATTGAGCTGATCCTCATTTGGTTTGTTTGGTTTTACAAAGAGAAATCAAGAATGTTGATATGAAGACATAGCATGACTTTCTTTTTTCTCCTCTGATTGAACAATATTCTTTTGCCTCAAATTCTTCCCTTAGTAGATAATTCCAAATAATCCCCATGGGCCACATATTACACCAATGTTGAAGACCATGCAGTGACCTTTTGTTAACTTCCAAGGGCAATTTAATGCGCTAATTCAATCTATACAATCGTTTGACTTTTCACAGAGTGAAGTAAAAAAACCCGTCTCTCCACTGGAATTGATTCTACGCTACTGATCATGTCAGGAGAAACAGCTATGTAGAGGTATTGGGGAGGGCAGAGGGGTCTGAGGTCCACACTCATTCCTTTTCCTTCATCAGAATGGCCCCCTGGAATGGTCTTCTGCAAGAAGCATCTTTCATTGCAACCCCGATCATCAGCTGGAAAGTTCAGAAAATAGAAGATTGCTGGAGGCAAAAAAAGTAGTACACACAATGGAAACAACAGCAAACACAAAATTGGTTATCAACCATCATATTGTGCTAGACAAGCTGTGGAGTTGGGTTTTGGTGGGGCTGTTTAGAATGGCTAATTCTTTCCTTGGTGGCTGATTCCAGATAACCATGATTTGCTTTGTAGAAGGCACATATTACACCAAATTTGCAAACTATGTATATGTGATGGCTTCCAATTATTGTCCAAGGGCACTTTAAGGTGATGCTTTCAACCTAAGACATTGGTGAGCTTAAAGAATTCATCTGTCTGCTAGACTTAGCTCAAGCCCTTCAATGATGTCAAGATAAGCAACAGGTTGTCTCATATTTTGGTGGGGTTTGAGGCCTGGACTCATTCCTTTTCCTTCATCAGAATGGCCCCACAGAATGGTGTCTTGCAAGAAGCATCTTTCATTCCACCCCTGATCACCAGCTGGAAGGTTCAGAAAATAGAAAATTGCTGGAGGCTGTTTGGGAGTATATAGTAAGCAGCCAAGAATCTATTTAGGATTGTACAGGCCACATGACCACAGAAAGTCTCTTTGGACAATGCTGGCTCCATCACCTCCTAGAGTCAGGCAACACTGGACAGTGGAAACTTTTACCTTTACTTTACACACTTGATATACATATAATCCTGGAGTTATCACCACAATTGAGCCCAACATTTATGTTGTTAGGTGAGAAGTTTGTTAAGTAAGTTAAGTAAAAGTCATAAGTAATATGACTTTTCTTGTCATATTGGTTAACTGAATCACTGCAGTTGTTAAATTAGAAACATGGTTGTTCAGTGAATTTGGATTCTCCCTTGACTTTGCTTGTCAGAAGGTCACAAAACATGACCCTGGGACACTGTAACCATCATGAATGTGACTAAGTTGTCAAGCATTAGAATATAAACCATGTGACCATGGGAATGCCACAAGGGTCCCAAGTGTAAAAAAATGTTCATAAGTGACTTTTTTCAGCGCTGTTATAACTTCAAACAGTCAGTAAATGAACTGTTGTAAGTCGAGGACTACCTGTACCAATTCATAAATATAAATATAAAAAGATATAAAAATATAAAAAGAGCCTTGGTAGCTCAGGCTGTTAAATGCCTGCTCTTAAGATCCAGCTGCCTACAATTATTGTAGGCCTGAATCCCACCAGGCTCAAGGTTGACTCAGCCTTCCATCCTCTCAGGGTAGGTAAATTGAGGACCCAAGATTGTTGGGGGCAATTAGCTGACCTTGTAAAAATGCCGCTTAGTAATAAGCAGGCATATACAATGGAATGAAGGCTATTGCTGAGCACACTGGGTTGTATCCCAGAATTGTAAGCCCTGAGTCTTCGGAGAAGGGCGGCATATAAATGTAATTTAAAAAAAAAAATAAGTAGCAAGAAACTGAATCAGGTAGTACACAAAGGAAACTCTGTGTCTTTGTGTGTGTTTTCTTTCTCTTCCAGTCTTACAAAGTGATATTTGTGTCACTGTACATTTGCTCATGTAGAGGAACTCACTGGAGAAAGCAATTATGTTTGGAAGGTTTAGCAGTCAAAGAAAACCAGACCACCAAGGAACACAATGGCTGGAGACCATGAAAGTGGATACCAGCCAGAATATAGAGAAACTCTGGAAGTGCAAGATTGGAAGATGTGGAGAGACCTCGCCCATAGAATTGACAAGGCTTGGACATGACTGAATGGATAACATCATCATCATCATCATCATCATCATCATCATCATCATCATCATCATCCAACAACAACAACAACAACAACAACAACAACAACAAATTTGTTCAGGAGTTGCACTTCACAATTGAATGTTCACTTCTGGTAATCTTAATAAAATTCTGATTCTTTTATTAAAACATTTGGACTGATTTGTCTAATTCCTCCCTTTTGTTAGAGTGACAGGAGTCTGGGTGACTTTTGAGTAAATACAAAAATGTAAGTAATGTCTTTTGCTTCAATGTTTATATAAAAAAAACAAATTGGAGGCAAGAAAAAGATGGATAGATACTATAGATTTCAAGTTATAAAAATAACATCTTGAAAAGCATCTAAAAATGGCTACAAGGCAAGAAATTGCATCCTTGTTCATCCCTGTTCATACAGGGGACTGTGCCTAAAACGTGGATTTCAATTCTGATTCTATTTCTTTAATTGCGAATGTGGGAAATAGTTCCACTAAATGTGACTTACAGCTCCATCATGCAGAGAAGAAGACAATCAGTTATTTACCAGTTTTAATATTCCACAAATGCTCAACTGATACATCATGTTGAATTTTCAAGGTATGACTTTCCATCTGACAAGATCAATGTTTTGCTTCACATGTTTCTTAAGGATGAAAATAAATACACTTTAAATGACATTGGGACATTTTCAGTCATGTCTACAATGAAGGTACTGTGGAAGGTCAAAGCAGGGTGTGTGTCTTTTATCCTGATGCCTATGTAAATTCAATGTCAGCTTCCTGTTCAAATGAACCATATCATCCTGCTCTCCTGCTGCAGTCAAAAACTCAAGGTTTGAGTGCTTGTCTGAATGTTTTCCCATAGGTAAGAATCCTCCAATCTTTTGAAGAAGCAATAATGGCACTCTGGCTGAACCTTGTGTCTTTGTTAGTTGTCCTCAGAGGTATTATTTTCCCCTCCAAAGTGGGTGATTATTCCTCAGATTCTTGGGTTTACATGCAGGAGGTCTTATTAAACAAACTTTCTTTCTAGGTGTCCAATCTCAGTCCAGTTGGTGGAGTCTGGAGGGGATGTCAGAAGACCTGGAGAGTCCCTCCGTCTCTCCTGTCAAGCCTCTGGATTCACCTTTAGCAGCTACTATATGGGCTGGGTGAGGCAGGATCCAGGGAAAGGACTGGAATGGGTGGCACATATATTTATTATTTATTTATTTATTTATTATTTGAACTTGTATGCCGCCCCATCTCTGAAGACTCGGGGCGGCTCACAACTAAAATACAAAAACAATAAATACTTAAAAAGCGATTAAACTAAGTTACAAGCCCAAATACTAAAAAATGTACAATAATAAACATTAAAATCCATCCCTCCCCCCAAGGAGGGGTCACAGCCCGGGGTGGTCAAATAACCAGGTCTTTAACTCATGGAGGAAGGTGCGGAGGTCAGGGGCCAGACAGAGCCGCAAGGGCAGTTGATTCCAGAGGTCAGGGGCCGCGACAGAATAGGCTCGCTGCCGGGGAATTGCCAGCCAGCATTGACCCGCCGACGGGACCCCGAGGAGTCCTTGCCTATGTGCTTGCACAGGGCAGCCGGCATTTGATATTGGAAGAAGACGCTCCCTTAAATATTGAGGACCCATGTCATGCAGGACTTTGTATGTCAAAACTAAAACCTTGAATCTCACCCGGAGTGCAACCGGCAACCAATGCAAGCAGTGCAGGAGGGGGGTAACATGGGAGAACCGGGTAACTCCCATCACCACCCGCGCTGCCGCATTCTGCACCAGCTGCAATCTCCGGATGGTATGCAAGGGCAGTCCTAAATAGAGAGCGTTGCAGTAGTCGAGTCTAGAGGTAACCAGGGCATGAGTGACTGTGCGCAGGGCGTCTCGGTCCAGAAAAGAGCGAAGCTGTCGAACAAGGCGGAGCTGGGCAAAGGCCCCCCTGGCAATGGCCCCCACCTGCTCCTCCAACCGGAGCCATACATCCAGGAGGACCCCCAGATTCCACGCCCTATCCACAGGGGGCAACACCTCTCCCCCTATGGCCAAAGATGGATATTCCTGACTGGGCCAAGATGCCGGTATGCACAGCCACTCAGTCTTGGCCGGGTTGAGTCAAAGCATGTTCCCGCTCATCCAGATCCATACCGCATCCAAACACCGGGTCATCAGGGAGAGGGCATCACTGATCTGGTTTGGGGTAGAAATGTACAGCTGGGTATCATCCATGTACTGATGGAATCTTACCCCAAAACCACGGATGATCTCACCCAGCGGCGGCTTCATGTAGATGTTAAATAAAAGAGGGGAGAGGACCGACCCCTGAGGGACCCCAAAAGAAAGCACCCTTGGGCTCGACCTCACCCCCCCTGCCAACACCGATTGCGACCGCCCCGAGAAGTAGGAGGCGAACCACTGAAGGACAGTGCCCCCCACTCCCAACCCCCTGAGGTGCCGCAAAAGGATACCATGGTCGATGGTATCGAAAGCCACTGAGAGGTCTAATAGGACCAGGACAGAGGAAAAACCCCTGTCCCTAGCCCTCCAGAGATCATCCATCAGCGCGACCAATGCCGTCTCCATGCTGTAACCGGGTCGGAAGCCCGAATGATATGGATCTAGGTAGTCCGCTTCATCCAGGAAAAGCGGAACCTGCTGAGCCACCACACTCTCAACAACCTTCGCCAAAAAGCGAAGGGTGGAAACTGGACAAAAGTTGTCTAACACGGTCGGGTCCAGGGCAGGCTTCTTCAGGAGGGGTCTCACCACCGCCTCCTTCAAGGTGGAGGGAAAAACACCCTCCCTTAACGAAGCATTGACAACTGCCCGGAGCCAACCGCAGGTGGCCTCCCTGGCAGCATAAGTCAGCCAGGAAGGACACAGGTCCAACAAACATGTGGTGGAACTCAGTTGCCGCATAATCCTGTCCACTTCATCCTCGGAAACAGGATCGAACTCATCCCAGATCACAGTGGCCAGACTACCTGTATATGGTCTTCAAACATTTACTACTCTGACAAAGTGAAGGGACACTTTACCATCTCCAGGGATGATGCCAAAAGCCAGCTCTATCTGCAAATGGACAGCCTCAAACCAGAGGACACATCAGTCTATTACTGTGCTAGAATCACAGTGAGAGGAAGTATATGTGAAGCCAAGCAAAAACCACCCATTTCAAACAGCAGCTCTGCAAATTTCTTTTCTAATAAAAAAACAACTACTTTATTCATTTGGATTCCCCCTTCACTCTGACCTTCAAACTTCATCCATTCAATCTATAGGAACAAGTCTCTGTTATTTATGAAATGAATTCAACCCCCATTCATTCCATCTATAGGAATGTGTCTCTTTTTTATATTTTCATGTAAGGAGTTCCACACCTCAATTTCATACTTAATCCAGGTTGATATTTATTCTACTGGAATGGGAGATAGCCTGGTATGATGGTGGAGTACATACTATGCTTCATACCTCCAAAGTTGAATGTCCATGTCTGTCAATGACTCCTGCAATGACTATTATTTGACAATGAAGTCCCTGAGAGCTGCAGACTCAGCCACCTATTACTGTGAAGGAGGGTCATAATTAGAGACAGCAAAGGAGGAAATGTGAAAAACTTCTTGGCTTTTGTCTGAAGAAATTATATGCATTCCCATGAATGGATTGAGATAATTTATTTATTTTTTCAGGTTTCTGTTGTCTGCAGAATGGAATAAATAAAATAAAATATTCAGAAGAGCACATAGCATGCTATTTGCTTCTAGTTTCTTTTCTTGTTCTTCATGAATTTACATGACTGGATTGAGATAATTTATTTCTTCTTCATCATGTCTACAAAGTAGAATGAAGACACTGAAGTAGGTCGAAGCTCCCTGTGTCTCTTTTATTCTGAGGTATATGTAAAGTCAGTGACAGCTTCCTGTTCAAAGGAACAATATCAGTCTGTTCTCCTGATGCCCTCAACATCTCAAAGGTTGAATGCTTGTCTGAATGTTTCCCATCTTTAAGAATCTTCCAATCTTTTGAACAACCAATAATGTCACTCTGGCTGAACCTCCTGTCCTTGTTAGTTGTCCTCACAGGTGTTATTTTCACCTCCAAAGCTAGGGGTTATTCCTCAGTTCCTTGTGTTTATCTCCAGGATTTCTTATCAAGCAAACTTTCTTTCTAGGTGTCCAATATGAGGTTCAGTTGGTGGAGTCTGGAGGGGATGTAAGAAGACCTGGAGGGTCCCTCCGTCTCTCCTGCCAAGCCTCTGGATTCACCTTCAGTGACTATTGGATGATTTGGGTGAGACAGACTACAGGGAAAGGACTGAAATCAGGGTGGCACATATGTGGATTTCATATATTAACTACTGTGACAAAGTGAAGGGCTGCTTCACCATCTCCAGGGACAATGCCAAAAGCCAGCTGTATCTGCAAATGAACAGCCTCAAACCAGAGGACACACTGAGAGAGACACTGAGACACACTGAGAGGAAGTATATATGAAGACAAGCAAAAACCACCCATTTCAAACAGCAGCTCTACAAATTTCTTTTCTAATAATAAACAACTTTATTAATACTGATTCTTCCTTCATATCTTCATTCTACATATCAACCTTCATCCATTCAATCTAAAGACCTAGAAAACCTAGAAAACCTAGAACTACATCGCCTTCGGTTCCATCTAAGTATTGTATATAAAATCATACATTGTAATGTCCTTCCAGTCAATGAATACTTCAGCTTCAACCATAACAATACAAGAGAAGACAATAGATACAAACTCAAGGTGAACCGCACCAAACTTGATTGTAGGAAATACAACTTCAGCAACAGAATGGTCAATGTCTGGAATACTCTACCTGACTCTGTGGTTTCTTCCCCAAACCCCAAAAACTTTAACCTTAGACTGTCTACTATCGACCTCACCCCTTTCCTAAGAGGTCTGTAGTGGGTGTGCATAAGTGCACTAACGTGCCTACCATCCCTGTCCTATTGTTTCTTTTATTTTTCTTATTTCATGTATTCACAACTATGTTTATCCTTATACTTATTATCTTGTAAGCAATTGACAAAACAAATAAATAAAAATAAAATAAAATAAAGGAACAAGCCTGTGTTTTTTCTTTCTTTCTGTGTAATGAACTCAACCTCCATTCATTCAATTTATAGGAATGAGTCCCTTTTTATATTTTCATATAAGGAGTTCCACACCTCAATTTCATACTCAATCCAGGTTGATATATATTCTACTCATTCGGGATGCTTTCCCTCTCATTTCACCACCCATATTTCTTAAACCTTAATTTAGTAATTGTATCATAAATTTATCTAAAAGAAATTACGACAAATAATTGGTGTTGTAAATGTGAAAACCAGGGTCAAAGTCGAAATTCTGGGCTAGCACTGATTGATAGACTGAATGTACCTTGGTTACAAACTGGTTTTATCTTCCTCATGAAATTCAGATGCAAATGAGGTCATTGAACTGTTTCTCCTTTAAATAATCACAAACACACAAAAGAGCATCACAGACCCAAAGTTCTCATTGGTCTAAAGGAAGAGTTGCTTTCTCACTGCACAATGGATCTTGTCATTTTTCTCCTTTGCTTAGTAGCAGCTCCATTGTGTGAGTATCTTCCAGGTAGACCTTAACAATGAGATAAAAGAAAAGCAGAGTTATTTACTAATTCTTGTTGCGTCATTTTTTTAGATGTCCACTCCAATGTCCAACTTGTGGAATCTGGGCCAGGAATAGTGAGCCCTGGAGGATCCTTCAGATTAACTTGCAAAGTGACAGAGGAATCCATCGAGAATATATACTTGGCATGGATTCGTCAGGCTCCAGGAAAAGGATTGGAATGGGTGGCTGACATAGCCTGGGATATTAATGAGGAAAATTGGAGTGTAGACTATGCCTCATCCCTCCAAAGTCGAACAAATCTGGCAGCCGATAACTCCCGCAATGAATGTTATTTGACAATGAAGTCCTCGACAGCTGCAGACTCAGCCACATATTACTGTGCAGGAGTATCACAGTGAGAAAATGCAAAGGAGGAAGTGTGAAAAACTGCTCAACTGTTGTCTGAAGAAATTTTATGCATCCACAAGAATGGATTGAGATAATTTATGTCTTCCTTCAGGTTCTGTTGTCTGCAGAGTGGAATTAACCACTATTCAAGCTCAACAGGAAGGAGTACTAGACTTCAGAGTAGCTGCTCATATTGCAAACAGCACACAACATCCTATTTTCTTCTCCTTTCTTTTCATTCTCTTCCTTTGTTTCTGCAGTGTTCTCAAGAACCAGCTGCAACATCACAGTCATGGGCAAGGATTTAGAGATACAGTGTCCTGGTGGTTGGATTGATTAACAAATCCTAAGGGTCACATAAAGCTTTGCCATTTGTCCTCAGTGTACCCAGATATTTATTGGTTTTCAAACAAGCTCAATATGGATGGGAAGTGGTAGGGATGGAAAGAATCTGATTGATCAATACAGGGTATACAGAATTCTCCTTTGCTGATAGCAGTTTCATCCAGGCTGAGCTACACATTACATCTGAGAATAAATGTGTCTGCTAGGTTCTAAGGAGAGAAGTTCTTATAATTTATATTTTACATTATTTTCAACTAAATGGATATATGACATACTTTCATAATGAAACTTTCTGGAGGCTGATTGCAAGTGAATAAATATATCATGCTATTTAGCTTTATTTATTTCTTTAGGTGGGGCTATTGAGCTCATTTCTTTCCATCTGCAAACCCTGCAGAACAAATGGAGATCAGAAACATTGTCCCAATCCCTATTTTCTAACCTAGATAATGAAGCTATCTTCAGACTCTGAACCTGATGGGCTCCTTCTATCTCCTTTGCACAAGAGGGAGCAGTGTCTAACAAAATGAAATTCTCCATTTAACTCAAATGAAAGTTTGGTTCCATCTGTTAGCCTGGTGGTTTCCTCTGCTGCTTCTCAATTATCACTCAATAGGTCTCTGGAGAACATCCTTCCCCAATAGATTTTCTCATAATTCTTTTTATAGCTCTGAAATAAAATTGTTTCTCTTTCTTCCTTTTTCTTTTGCAGTCCAAGCTTGATATGTTTGAAACAGTTCCTCTCTCTTCATTCATTGTCTGCCCTCTTTTTTATTCATAACTACAGATAGGGATGATAGAAACATAAAAAATATTATTGCATAGAACAAATCTAGCAGTGCATTGGTGAATCATCACACAGAGGCTATCAATGTTAAGGAAAGGGAAGGGAAATGAGGGGAGGGGAGGAAAAGGAAAGGAAAGGATTTGGAAGGGAAGGGAAAATATTGTGCAAGCAGTGGAAACAACAACAAACACAAAATAGTTATCAATCATTATATTCTGCTGGACAGGCTGTGGAACTAGGTATTGGCAGGTCTGTTTTGAATTGCTTAACTTTTTCCTCAATAGTTAACTCCAGATAATCCTGATAGATTTTCCATTGGGCACATATTATGCCAATTTTTCAAACCACAAAATGATTCTGATTCAATTCCAAGGGAAATTTAATGTGCTGATTCCAACCTAGGCAAACCTTTGGCTTGGCACTGCGTGAGCTGGAGAATTCATCTGTCCATATGGCTCTATACTATTGATCAGGTCAGAAAAAGCAGCTGATTGTCCCCCACATTAGAGAGGGTAGAGCAAACTACAACAATAACCATTTATTGAGAAGCATCTAAAAATTGCTACAAGGTAAAAAACTGTATTTTTGATAGATGAACATTGAGTAGACTCTGACTAAAATATGGATTTCAATTTTGACACTGTTTCTTTAATTGCAAATGTGGGAAATAGTTCCACTAAATGTGACTTACATCTCCATTGTGCAGAGAACAAGACATTAAGTTATCTACCAGCAATAAAGTTCCTTAAATGTTCAAATGATGCAGAACATTGAATTTTCAACATATGATTTTCCTTCTGACAAAATCAACCTGTTGCTTCGTATTTTTCTTAAGGATTAAAATAAATATATTTTAACTGATGTTGGGATATTTTCATCATGTCTACAATGGAAGATGAAGGCTCACTAGAAGGTCAAAGCAGGGTGTGTCCCTTTTATTCTGTGGGCTATGTAAATTCAGTGTCAGCTTCAATCTACAGGAATGAACCTTCCACCCCCTCAATAATGCCACTTTTCAATTTGATATTCAATAACTGTTGACATTTGCTCAGTCATGATCTCAAGAACTTAAAATATATTATATTTTAAGTTAATATATATTAAAATATAATATATTTTAAGTTCCAGAGATTGTGATGTCTGTCTCTTCTTTTATAGCAATCATTTTTATCAATTAAATGGATAAATTAAATGTTTTCAAAAGGAATCTTTATTCCTGGTTGGTACCAATGAATAAATAGATTGCATTGCTTCATTTTTCTTTATTTCTTGAGGTGGGCTATTGAGCTCATTCTTTTCAGGCTGGAAATTCTGGACAACTGCTGGAGATCAGAAACATTATCCCAAGCCCTTTTTTATTTCATGTGTAATGAAAGTTTTTTCAGACCTTTAACCTCATGGCTCTCTTCTACCTGATTTGCAAAAGAGGGCAGCAGTGTCTAAGAAATTGACATTCTCCACTTTATAAAAAAAGAAAGTGTGGTTTCAACTGTTAGCTTGATGGTTCCCTTCTGCTGCTTCCAAATTATCACTCAGCAGGTCGTTGAAGAGCTTCCTTCCCCAAGAGACTTTCTATAGCTCTTTTCTCTAAGCTCTGAGACAAAACTATCTCCCTTTCTTCCTTTTTCATTTTCAGGCCAAGCTTGATATGCTTGAAACAGTTCCTCTTTCTTGGTTGACTACCTGCCTGCTTTGTTCTTTCATAACTGTGACAGAAGTATTTTGATTCCATTTCTGTATATGCAAATCTTGGAATTAGTTGCACTAAAATCAGTGTGATTTACATCTTCATCATTCAGTGAATTAGTTTCCCATTAGGCTTTATATTCCACAAATCTCATTTGCCTTCTGGCTGAAAATAAAGTAGAATGCATTTTCTGTTGATCTTGATTTCTGGTGATACAGAACATTGATGTGGTTTGCTATTTCCATTTTCTGAGATTTGGGGTTTTTTCCCCCAACTTTGTAGTCTGATCCACAATTGTATTATTACCTGTCAGTTTCTTATTCAAGTTGTAAAGAAATCCAATCCTGCTTAAATTTTGGCCAACAAGACACAACTAAGCGCATGGTCAGATAAAAGGAAGTTCAACCTGCAACAGGACAGAATAGGACAACTAGCCAGGGCCAACTCACCACAACCAACTCACCACCAGCCAACTTTTTGCAGGAAAACTCAACAATATTTTTTTAAAAACATATTTTAATTTTTGTCATTCACATTTCATTTTATCCCTCCTTTTGCATCCTTTCTTTAACTATTTTATTCTACCATTTTTCCGATATTAGTGTAACTCTTGTCCCATGGTAAATTGTCCTGTAGCAAGTTGGTTGTGTTGAGTTGGCCATGGCATGTTGATCATCATGAGTTGGCTGTGGTAAATTGACTGTGACAAATTGGCCATGGTGAATTGTTCTAAATATACAGCAGGAATATGGGTGGGGCAAGAAGCTTGGAAGAGACACTCCCTGATATGAAACTATTGTAGATACTCTATGAATAAATTACAATAACAATAAAATTGTTAACAATAACAGTAAGATTGTTAACAATAACAATAAGCTTGTTAACAGAGGGCCTCAAACTTTAACTTTGTTTAACTTGTTATTCTATTCTTTCTTCATATATACAATGTATGACCGGTCAAACTGGGTTGAAAATAGATGTAGAATTTATTACTTTTGGACCTGTTTTGCAAGGGTTGTAACCCTATTATTGTTGCAATATATCTGTTGATGTTTAGCTAGAAAGGATAAAATGTTTTTGGTTTTTGACATTTTAATTCACATTTTTAACGTTCTGGTCTAGCTTTGTTTTGTCTTTGTTATTCCCCCCCTTTGGATTTTGTATTTTAATCTTTTGAATACAATACAAATAAAACAACATTAAAAAGGGGAGAGACCTTCTCTAATTTGGGGGTTGGACAGGAAAAGAGAACTGAAATCTTTCAGAATTATAAGATTCTGTTAATGAAACTTTACAATTAAGTAGACTAGGCTCATCTGGGCTACTTTGTAAGGCTGACAATGAATGAAACAAATGTCTGGAAATCTAAAGATGGAATTTCAGAACTGGATCACTCCATTTGTTTCCTGAGTTTCACAAGCATGAAGATTGCTGTGGTTACAGATGTTTTCCATTTAGCTAAGGACAAGATGTATGACAGTGCCATCTCAATCAGTCACCTGACTTCTCCCAACCCTGGTCCAATGAATGAAGTTCTGCAGATACATACATCAATCATGAAAGAATCCTACAATATAGCAATGTCTTCCACCTATACAGACTTGAACATTGGGCACTATCTAACAAAATGAAATTCAGTGGTGAAAAAGAAAGGTTCTACATTTAGGCAAGAAAAATCAAATGCACAGGTACAGTATATGTGGTACTTTGCTCAATATAGTAACTGTGAGAGGGATCTCGGAGTCCTAGTGGACAACCATGTAAATATGAGCCAGCAGTGTGCAGCAGCTGCCAAAAAAGCCAGCACAGTTCTAGGCTGCATAAACAGAGGGATAGAATCAAGATCGCGTGAAGTTTTAATACCATTTTATAATGCCTTGGTAAGGCCAGACTTGGAATACTGTGTTCAGTTTTGGTCACCACAATGTAAAAAAGATGTTGAGACTCTAGAAAGAGTGCAGAGAAGAGCAACAAAGATGATTAGGGGACTGGAGGCTAAAACATATGAAGAACAGTTGCAGGAACTGGATATGTCTAGTCTAATGAAAAGAAAGACTAGGGGAGACATGATAGCAGTGTTCCAATATCTCAGGGGCTGCCACAAAGAAGAGGGAGTCAAGCTATTTTCCAAAGCAACTGAGGGCAGGACAAGAAGCAATGGGTGGAAACTAATCAAGGAGAGGAGCAACCTAGAACTACGGACAAATTTCCTGACAGTTAGAACAATGAATCAGTAGAACAACTTGCCTCCAGAATTCATAGTTTTGAAGAATGCAATAAGGATAGACTATGGGAAAAAGTGATGTTGAAAAAATAAGCATGTAAAAGAAAGGAAAGTGATGCAGTAGAAAAGCACAGAGAAATTTGTAAAAATTGTTCCATATTTTTACAGCTTCCCAATAAATTACTGTCGTCACCACAAAAACCAAGGCCGAGTTCTCTATAATCCTCCTTTCTTGAACATAATGGAAAATATAATTCTGGAGGGCCAGAAGGTGACTTCTTCAACTTTGTCAAATAAAATGTTTACTTCTGGAATAATTTTTGGGGAAGTGACTTCTTTGGTTGTAACAGACACTTGTGTGCTGTGGGTATCCTACTTTTTTGCTGAAGCCTGCATCAAATTAAATCTGTTTGCTTTAACAAATCATGGAACCTTATCAATAATGGATGAACGGTGACAAGTCCTTCCAGTCTGTCTCTTAGATGGCTAATAAATACTTCTATAAGAGTGTGTTTGTACATGTTATTGTTGATTCTACAAATACTTTTCTCAGTTGGAATTTTTGCAAAATAAAATCTCCCCTGAAGATCTTTTTGAGTAAGAATTTTAACATATTACCTTTTAGTATTTATTAGTATTTGTTAATCATCTAAATATCATTTGTGCAATATAGGGTCAAGGAAATCTACAAACAGAGATTGGCATTTGGATTCCAAAGTTATGTATCTTTAGGAAAAATTTCCTTCCTGCTCAAATGATTGAATTGCCAAGGCTTTATTTCTTACAGAATAAACCTGATGCTTCATGTATTGATTAGGGATTAAAAATTGTTCCCTGGCTGATGGTAGGACATTTTCAGCATATCTTAAAGTGGAGGTTGAAGGAAGTCTAGAACAGGGGTATCTAAACTTAACAACTTTAAGACTGGTGGACTTCAACTCTGGGAGATCCCTGCTCTAGGAGGTCATAGTATCATGTAGGTCTTTTATCCTGAGGGCTACATAAATTCAGTGTCAGCTTCCTGTACAATGGAACAATATCATCCTGCTCTCCTGCTACACCAAAGCACACAAATGATGAATGCTTCTGTGGATGTTCTGCAGTCAATAGAAATCCTCTGAGCAAGGAAAAAATGGCACTCTGGCTAAACTTTATGTCTTTACTACTAGTCCTCTAAGATATTAGTTTTGTTTCCAAAGACATGGTTTACTCCTTTTTATACTTTAAGTGTTGGTTCTCATTAAATAACCATTTATTTATTTATTTATTTATTTATTTATTTATTTATTTAGTCAATAGCTTACATGATAAGAACATCCTTGCGCCGTGACCTAAAAACTTGGCTATTTCAACTAGCCTACCCGGACTGATGGGGACTGGGGGAGGATTTTAAATATATTTTAAAAATATTCTAATTGACAAATGAGACCTTTAACATTTATGTAATTGTATTGGGATTGTTTTAATTGTAAGCCACCCTGAGTCCTTCAGGAGATAGGGTGGCATATAAGTCTAATAAATAAATAAATAAATAAATAAATAAATAAATAAATAAATAAATAAATTCTTCTACGTTACAAAATGTTATTTATGCCTTAGTTCGTATAGTATTAATATCATTTTCTTCAAAACAAAAATTGATTAAAGTAACAAAGGATCCTGAACTCAAACATTTACATTCTCTCTCTAACATGTCTGTTAAAAAAAGTTCATTATTTTCTCTGCTGCTTAAATAATAAGTATAAGGATAAACATAGTTTATATACATGAAATGAATACATATAAGGAAAATAAAAGAAACAATAGGACAGGGATGGTAGGCATGTTGGTGCACTTATGCACGCCCCCTACAGACCTCTTTAGGAAAGGGGTGAGGTCAATAGTAGACAGTCTAAGGTTAACATTTTTGGGGTTTGGGGAAGAAACCACAGAGTCAGGTAGAGTATTCCAGACATTGACCACTCTGTTGCTGGTAAGTATTTCCTGCAATCAAGTTTGCTGAGGTTAACCTTGAGTTGTATCTATCTTGTATTGTTATGGTTGAAGCTGAAGTATTAATTGACTGGAAGGACATTGCAATGCATGATTTTATATACTATACTTAGATTGGACCGGCAGGCATAGTTCTAGGTTTTCTAGGTCTAGAATTTCAAGTCTGGTGGCATATTCTGCAATGAGTGTAGAACTCTTCTTGTGAAATATTTCTGGACTTTCTCTACTGTGTTAATATCAGATACATGATGTGGGTTCCAGACTGATGAGCTGTATTTGAGTATTGGTCTAGCAAATCTTTTGTATGCCCTAGTTAGTAGTGTGATATTACCAGAGAAAAAGCTATGTAGGATTAGGTTAACAACTCTTAATGCCTTTTTGACTATGTAGTTACAGTGGGCTCTAGCACTTAGATCATTAGAGATGAGTATTCCAAGGTCCTTGATGGAGTTTGGATCATCAACAAGGTCTTGACTATTCAGCTTGTATTTTATTTTCTGATTTTTGCCAATATGTAAGACAGAGCATTTATTTGTTGAGATTTGAAATTGCCATTTGTTTGACCATTCTGATACATAGTCCAGGTCTTTTTGAAGGGTAGCAGTATTGTCTGTGGTGTTGAATAGCTTTACATCATCAGCGAATGCAGTTGCTCTTAATATGATCACAGAGGTCATTTATGTAGAATATGAAGAGAGTTGGTCCTAGAATGCTGCCTTGGGGGACACCACTGTTGACAGGTACAGAATTTGATAAGACGCTCCCAATTTTGACCATTTGTTGTCTGTTTGACAGGAGTGCTTCTATCCAGTTATGCAGTTGTCCAGAGATACCATAAGATTTTAGTTTTAGTACTAGTTTGTCGTATACTACTGAATCAAAGGCTTTACAGAAGTCTATGTAGATTGAGTCTATTGTTTTGCCCTGATCGAGTTGTGTAGTCCATATGTTTTTGCAGTGTAAGAGTTGCAGTTTACAGGATAGATTTTTTCCGAAACCATATTGTTTGTTAGAGAGTAGGTTGTTTGTCTCTAAGTGGAGGATAATGGATTGGTTAATAATTGATTCCATGACTTTATAGGTGATGCAGCATAAAGAGGTTGGTCTGTAATTTTCAATTAGATTGGGATCTCCCTTTTTGAAGATGGGGATGACCGTGGCATGTGACCATAGGTTTGGTAAGGAGCTGGTCCTGAAAGATTTTTCAAAGATTATTTATTTATTTATTTATTTATTTATTTATTTATTTATTATTTGGTCTTATATGCCGCCCTCTCTCGAGGGACTCAAGATGACTCACATAAAACAACCATACAAATTACAAAAGTTAAAAAGAATTAAACCAAATTCAACCAAGTAATTATTAAAACCCACTAACAAACATTAAAATGTTAAAACAACCCCACATCTGATCAAGGCCGGCCTGTTTGAATAAACAAGTCTTTAGGCTGCAGAAAGAAGGCGAAAGGTCGGGGCCAGTCACAGCTCAGGGGAAGCTGGTTCCACAAAGTGGGTGCCCCCAGAGAAGGCCCTCCCCTAGGGACCACCAGCCAACATTGTCTGTGGCCGGTACCCCAAGGAGGCCCTGTCTGTGGGTACACACCAGGCGATTGGTATTCAATGCTGGCAGGAGATGTTCCCACAAGTACCCCAGCCCTAAGCCATGGAGAGCTTTGTAGGTAAGCACCAACACCTTGAATCTCATGTGGAGGGCAAAGCCATGGAGGCTTTGTAGGTAAGCACCAGCACCTTGAATCTCATGTGGAGGGCAGCTGGCAGCCAATGCAGCTCCGCGCAGGAGGGTGTAATATGGGAGTATCAGGACACCCCCATCACAACCTGGGTGGCCGCATTCTGCACCAGCTGAAGCCTCTGCGTGGTCCTCAAGGGAAGCCCCATGTAGAGTGCATTGCAGTAGTCAATCCAGGACATAACAGGCATGAGTGACCATGGTAAGCATCTCGGTCCAGGTAGGGATGCAACTGGTGCACCAGGCGAACCTGGGAGAATGCCCCCCTGGCCACGGCTCCCAGCTGCTCCTCCAAACTGAGCTGTGAATCCAGGAGGACACCCAAGTTGCGAGCCCTGTCTATGGGGGGCAACACCTGTCCCCCCAAAACCAATGATGGAACACTCTGAACCACCTGAGATGCCGGTACACACAGCCACTTGGTCTTGGCAGGGTTGAGCTGGAGCCTGTTCCTCCCCATCCAGATCCGTACTGCTTCCAGGCAACGGGACATCATGGGGAGGGCATCACTGAGTTGGTTTGGGGTGGAGATGTAAAGTTGAGTATCATCAGCATACTGATGATACCTCACCCCAAAACCACGGATGATCTTGCTTGGCTGACTATATAGATGTTGAACAGGAGGAGGAGAGTGGACTGACCCTGAGCACCCATGGCGAGGGGGCTGTGGGGCCAACCTCTGCCCTCCTGCCAACATTGATTGTGAGTGCCCCAAGAGGTAGGAGGAGAACCACCGAAGGATGGTGCCTCCAACCCCCAACCCCTGAGGTGCTGCAACAGGATACCATGGTTGATGGTATCGAAAGCCACTGAGAGGTCTAATAGGACTAGGACAGATGAGTAACACTTGTCCCAAGCCCTCCAGAGATCATCCATCAGTGCCGTCTCCATGCTGTATGAGGGCCTGAAACCCGATTGGCACGGATCTAGGTAAACTGCTTCAATGGTATTAGTTTCATTTCCAAAGACATGGTTTACTCCTTTTTTAGACTTTAGTGTTGGTTCTTATTAAATAACCTTTCCTTCTAGGTGTCCAATCTCTACTACAGTTGGTAGAGTCTGGAGGGGATGTAAGGAGACCAGGTGGGACACTCCATCTCTCCTGCCAAGCCTCTGGATTCACCTTCAGCAGCAACTCAATGTCTTGGTTGAGACAAGCTCCAGGGAAAGGACTGGAATGGGTTGCACATATCTATGGTGATTCCAGTAACGCATTCTACTCTGACAATGCAAAAGGATGCTTCACCTGTCTCTAGGGACAATGGCAAATGCCAGCTGTATCTGCAAATGAACAGCCTCAAAGCTGAAGACACAGCCATGTATTAATGTACAAGATACACAGTGAGAGGAAGTGAATCTGAAGCAGAGCAAAAACTGTCATTTTCACAAAGCAGCTCTGTAAATTTCTTTTGCATTAGAAATACAGCTTCATTAATTAGCATTCTTCCTTCAGGTCTTCACCATGAAGTTCAACTTCCATTCATTCTCTATGGACAAGAGTCTTCTTATTTTCATTCCCCATTTGATACTTATTCAATACACTCATTCCTCAAACCCTCTCTCTCATTTCACCACTCAAATTTCTTCATACTCTTGACCCATATTCCTTTCTTTGAAATATTAGGGTTTTGTTCCTTATTGTCATTTCAGGTACTGCTTTATTTTTTTACCTACCATACATATTGCTGCAAAAAAACATTTAATGGCAATTGCCAACTTAGTTTTTGATTTTCTTATTTTGCCTCTAATAGTTCATTCAGTCTTCCTTCTATAAATATATATCCACCATCATTGGATGTATACTTGGTCAATGGAAAATCTGTACATTTAATAACTGGGAACTCTGAAAGAAATATTGATAGTCAGAAGGATGTACCAACAGGGAAGTTAATATAGTAACAACAGGCACAACTTCTCCCATGAGATGAAGTTCATGGACTGGGTGTCATAAGTGTCAAAGTATGGAATAGCACTGCTTGTGACTATGACAGATTCTGCATAAAAACCACTACCGGTCATTCCCTTTCTTAGAGTCTCAGCAGGTGCCAAACCTTAAACCTGGTTGGGTATATTTTCAAGAGAGCAACCCCCACACACACTTCTGGACCCAGCCAGTCCCAGTAATATGTGCCAGATTGGCTTGGTCCTCATTTGTTCGCACGGATATTTAAAGAAAATTAAGGATGTGGATGTGAATACATAGCACACATTTCCTTTTTTCCCTCTCAGCAAACACTTTCATTTGACTTAAATATCTGATTTTTTGGGAGGGGGGGCTGTTTTCCCCAAAATAAGACCCAACCAGAAAATAACCCCTAGCATGATTTTTTTTCAGGATGGCCCTACCCCCAAAATAAGACCAGGTTAAGATTGTCAACCATATGGACACATTTAGTACTGTATTTCCCCCAAAATAAGAACTAACTGGAAAATAAACTCTAATGCATCTTTTGAAGCAAAAATTAATATAAGACCCAATCTATTTTGGGGAGAAACATGGGTAATAGTGGGAGATTAAAAACACATGTAGGTATAGTCATGACAAAAAAGGATCTTCAAAGAGGAGAAGAGACAGATTTCTCTCAGAAAGAAATAAAATAAAATAAATTATATATTAAATGAAAAGGAGAATGTTTTCATAGTCTGTACCGCTCTAGTGGAAAACAGAGTCATCAAGTGAAAATAAAAGAGAGCTGATGCAGTAAGGACTATTGTCACATGGAAAATAACAAAGAAGAAACTTGAGAGGAAATAACAGGATAACAGAGTTGGAGGGGTTCTTGGAAGTCTTAAAATAAATCTCCTGCTTCTTAGGGATTAAAAAAAAAAGACTGGTGTTGGGATTTTTTGCAACCTTTGAAAATGATATCTAAATTGTAAGTTAAAGGGACTCTACAACATCATGTGGGGCTTTTTTTTATCCTGAGGGCTATGTAAATTCAGTGACACCTTCCTGTTTAAGGGAACCAGATCATCCTGTTCTCCTGCTACATTCAAAGATACACATCTTAAGTGCAGATTGGAATGTTTGTAAGAATCTTCTGCTGTCTTGTGCAAGCAAAAATGGGAGCCTGGCTAAACTTCATGTACTTGCTAGTAGTCCTCTGAGGTATTATTTTCACCTCCAAGGAGAAGGGTTATTCTTTTCTTTATTGTCTTTGTGGCTTTGTCTAATTAAACAGACTTTCTTTCCAGATGCCCAATGTGAGGACCACTTGGCGGAGTCTGGAGGACAAATGACAAGATCTGGAGAATCCCTCTGTCTCTTTTGCCAAGCTTCTGGATTCATCTTCAGTACGGCCTACATGCACTGGTTGAGACAGGCTCCTGGGAAAGGACTGGAATGGGTGTCATGGATACATTATAATGAAAGAGAAATACACTACTCAGACAAAGTGAGGGAACGTTTCATCCTCTCCAGGGACAATGTGAAAGACCAGATGTATCTGCAAATGAACCACCTCAAACCAGAGGACACGGCAGTCTATTATTGCACAGGAGGCACAATAAGAGGAAGTGAATCTGAAGCCAAGCAAAAACTGCCTATTTCACTAAAGAGTTCTGCAAATGTCTTTGCAATAAAAATACAATCAAGGCTGATATTTAGTATAAATTAAATCAGGTCAAAGAGTTGGTGTTTTAGATGTGAGATCACAGCCAAAGTATCTATTCTTATACCTATTTATCTACTTGCATTTGCATTCTTCCAAACTGTTAAGTGGGCACCCATATGACTTAGTCCTAAATTTAATGATGATGCATTAAATTTTTATCTAAATTAAGTCAGGAAAAATAGTATTGCTGACAAGTGGAGGACATTCTATGCCTCTTCCCTCCAAAGCTGAACAATTCTGACTGCTGATGATTCTCACAATGAGTATTGTTTGACCATGAGGAAGTGTGTAAAACATAGTTGCTTCTCGGTCTATGCTTGAAGAAAATTTATGTTTTCACATTCACAGATTGAGATAACTTCTTCCTTCTTTCAGATTACTATTGTCTGCAAAGGGGAATGAGTTATTCTTCTATCTCAACAATAAGGAGTACTAGACTTCAGATTTGCTGCTCCTGGTCAGGACAGCACATAGCATGTTATTTGCTTTTTCTTTCTTTTCCCGTTCTTTTGTTTCTTTTCTTCTATTTCTGCAGTTTTCTCAAGCACTGGCTGCAACACCCTTGTCATGGATGAGGATTAAGAGATACAGAGCGCTGATAGTTGGGTTGATTAACAAGTCATAACAGTCATGTAACCTTAGCCATTCTGATTCCTTTTCAGTATGCCCAGATGTATATTGGTATTTCAAACCATTGCGGTATGGAGATGTGATTGTAAAAATGGAAATAATCCAATCAGTCAGTATAGAGAATTCTACTTCACGATAGCAGTTACATCAGGGCTGAATTACACATTACATCTGAGACAAAGAGTAAAGGCTGTTAGAGTTTGCAGCAGAAATTCAAGTCCAGAAAACACAGAGAAGACTGACTCAGCAGGTTTCATTAACTTCCTTTTATATAAAATAAGTAAATGTATAATACTAATAGTTTCTTTCAACATGGAAAGGCAAACACAAACAGAAGCAGACATGTTACAGCTCCAGTTCAGAGCAGAACTCAGTTTCAGCAAGCAAGCAAGTCTAGTTCACTTTCAATTCTCAGCAAAGCACACAGAGCCAAAACTACACCCAGGCTGTGAGCTCCAATTGGCTGGTCTGTTGCCATGCTTACTCACTTGCTGATTTTGTTAACCATGTCTCTGCCAGTTAATGAATATTCTCTGACAAAGGCAGTCCTCAACTTAGAACTGTTCATTTAGTGACTGTTCAAAATTACAACAGGACTAAAAAAGTGAACATTTTTCAATTGATGACCACTGTAGCATCCCACAGTCATGTAACTTACATTCAGATGCTTAACAACAGCCTCACGTTTATGATGATTGCAGTGTCCCAGAGTTATGTGATATCCTTTTGCAACCTTCTGACAAGCCAAGTTAATGGGGAAGCCAGATTCACAACTGCAGTGATTCACTGAATAAATGTGGCAAACAAAAAGTCATAAAACAGGGCAAAACTCACTTAACAACTTTCTCACTAACAACACAAATTTTGGGCTCAATTGTGGTTGTAAGTTGAGAACCCCATGTCTCTGTTGATTCTTAAGTAATAAGTGCTTTTAATGTATATTTTGCATTATTATCAATTGGATATGTTAAATATTTTCAATATGACACTTACTGGAAACTAATTCCATGTGAATAAAGATATCCTACTATTTATATTTATTTCTTGAGGTGGGGCTATTGAGCTCATTCTATTCAATCTGCAAGTTCTAGACAACTCCTGGAGATCAGAAACATTGTCCCAAGGTCTGTTTTCTTTCCCATCTAATGAAATTCTCTTCAGACCTTTAGCCTGATGGCTCTCTTCTACCCGATTTGCACAAGATGGCAGCAGTGTCTAAGAAGTTGACATTCTCCATTTTATGAAAATAAAAGTGTGGTTTCGACCGTTAACTTGATGGCTTCCTCTTCTGCTTCCGAACTATCACTCAACTGGTCCCCGAGGAGCCTCCTTCCCCAAGAGACTTTCTGTAACTCTTTTCTATAAGCTCTGAGGAACAATTATCTCATTTTCTTCCTTTTTCATTTTCAGACCAAGCTTGATACATTTGAAACAGTTCTTCTTTCTTACTTCACTGCTTGCCCTCTTTGTTCATTCATATCTATGGTTGGGGATGAAAGAAAGATGTAGAAAAAATATACTGGCATGGAGGAATATGAGCATGTGTATTGGTGAATAGTTACACAGTGAATGCCAATGCTGAGGAAAAGAAGGGGAGGGGAGGGATGGGAAGGGAAGGAGAAGGAGAAGGAGAAGGAGAAGGAGAAGGAGAAGGAGAAGGAGAAGGAAGGAAAGGGAAGGAGAATGGAGGGGAGGGGAAGGAAATGTAAGGGAAGGGAGGAAGGATTGAGGGAGGAAGAAAGAGAAGATGGAAAGAAAGAAAGAGAGAGAGAGAGAGAGAGAGAGAGAGAGAGAGAAAGAAAGAAAGAAAGAAAGAAAGAAAGAAAGAAAGAAAGAAAGAAAGAAAGAAAAAGGGAAGAAGCGAAGGGAAAGGAAAGTCTGCCAATCCTATTTTCTATGCAGAGAAAGGGAAATTGTTGTTCTGCCTATGCAAACAATAACCACAAAATGATCATCAACTACCGTGTTTCCCCGAAAATAAGACAGTGTCTTATATTTTTTTTGGCTCCCAAAAACACACTAGGTCTTATTTTCGGGGTAGGTCTTATATATTTATGGTGCCAAATAGTGGGTGTGAGTGTGTAGGGGGGGGTGTTTCGCGGGTGCACGGTTGCTCCCTGAAAAGTCTTCCTGGAACTGGAGATTTACACTAGGTCTTATTTTCGGGGTAGGTCTTATATTAGGGCAGGTTTAGAAAATAGTGCTAGGTCTTACTTTCAGGGTAGGTCTTATTTTCGGGGAAACACGGTATTTACATCCCAATTATGCAGTGTACACTAGTCACTGATTATTTGCCAGCTCTTATATTCCCTAGGTGCTCAAATGATGCATCAAGTTGAACTTTCAAGATATGACTTTGCTTCTTACAAAAGCAACCTTTACATATTTCTTAACGATTAAAAAAAATGTAATTTGGGAGTTTTTAAGTCTGTCTTCAATGAAGGAGGAAGCCACCCTAGAAGGTCAAAGTGGCCTTGTATTTCTTTTATCCTGCGTCCTATGTAAATTCTGTGACAGCTTCCTGTTCAAAGGAACCATATCATCCTGCTCTCCTGCTGCATTCAACATCTTAAAGGTTGAGTGCTTGTCTATGTGTTTTCTCATCAGTAAGAATTGTGCAACTTTTGAGCAAGCAAGAATGACACTCTGGCTAAAGGTCTTGGTATTGACATTCAAAGTCCTACGAGACATGGGTCCGAGCTATCTACGGGAACATCTACTGCCGGCATTGAATACCAACTGCCCCGTACGAGCTCACAGGCAGGGACTCCTTGGCGTGCCAAATCAACCACCTTTGTCCAGATGTGCTCTCCATAGAAGTAATGCTTGAGTTACAACCATTCATTTAGTAACTGTTCGAAGGTACTGACACCTTAGGCCATTTTTCACACCTTAGGCCATTACAGCATTCCCATGATCAATTTTTTAAATGTGAACTGGTTCATAGAATATAGAATAACAGAATTGGAAGGGACCTTGGAGGTCTTCTAGTCCAACCCCCTGCTTAGACAGGAAACCCTATACCATTTCAGATGAAGTTTGCTCTCTCCAAAGCCGCCAAGCCAAAAACTTTCCCAAGGCTATTTATGCTGAGGAACTCAGAGGACAGTTTTGCTTTCTTGTTAAACCTGCTTTGATCTTCAGGAACTCACCCATGCCTTCCCAGATGTATCTCCTCTCTTACAATTTAAGAATCTTGCTGAAGAACCAGGCCTGCTTCTGTGTAGGGTTACTATTACTGCATAGATTACTATTGTCCCACAGAATTGGACATCATGGGGGGAGAGGAAAGCAATTTGTCCTTAGTCATTGGCTTGAAAATTCATAGAGATGATCCCATGTCCAGTACACCTCCTCAAGAAGCTACTACTTTCTCCTCAAAAGCAAGGCTGGGTTCATTATAGACCTCCTTTCTTGAACATAAAGCAAACCAATTTTTGAAGACTACAAGGTAATTTATTCAGCTTTCCCAAAGAAAATGTTTGTTTCTGAGGTAATTTCTTGGAAGTGACTTGTTTGATTGTGACATGAAGCTTTCTACTAGTCATTCTTGCTAGTTCAGCCTGCATCAAATTACTTCTATTTGCATTAACAAATCATGATAGTTTATCAGTAATGTATGCATAACATATTTGTCTTTTTACTCTGTCACTTAGGTGGGAAAGTTTTTGGCCTGGAGACTTTGGAGAGAGCAAGATTCTCATTTTCATCCTTCTGATGGAGTCACCAGGCCTCATGGTGTGAAGGAGATCAGATCTCCTTTTGCAAAATTAGGCTGCTCTATTACTCCTGCATCCTAACTTGGCTCATTTTTTTTTTCGGTATGGGATGCAGTGGCTCAGTGGCTAACATGCTGAGCTTGTCGATCCGAAAGATCAGCAGTTCAGCGGTTTGAATCCCTGGCGGCATGTAATGGAGTGAGCTCCTGTTACTTGTCCCAGCTTCTGCCAACCTAGCAGTTTGAAATCATGTAAAAATGCAAGTAGAAAAATAGGGATCACTTTGGTGGGAAGGTAACAGTGTTCCATGTGCCTTTGGCATTTAGTCATGCCAGCCACATGACCATGAAGACATCTTCGGACTGCGCTGCGTCTTCAGTTTTGTAGCAGAGATTCTGCTCCCTAGAGCCGTAAATGATTAGCACGTATGTGTGAGGAGAACCTTTACCTTTATGAGTGTTCATGTGCTTAATGTTTAGTTAATTTTAGGAGTTGATTTTAGAAACACATTTCTGAGTTGCAGATATTACAAAATAGCATTTTATTCCCCCCCCTTGAATATCTGCCCCTATTTGTATCACAATTTGAGCATATTATTTTAATGGGTTTACAATTCATCATCTAAATATAATTTGTGTAATATAGTCTCAACTAAATCAACAAGGTCAAAAAAGAGACTGACACTTTGATTCCCAGAGCTATATAAATTCAGCAGCGGTATGGTGTATTGCCTTGAATTTTCATGATATGATTTTATGTCTTCCAAAATCAATCCACTGCTTCACATTTTTTGTAAGAATTCAAACTATTTGAAAACCATGTTCAAAAAGTAAGTTGTAGGAACTCTAGAAAGTCAAAGCAATGTGTGGTTCTTTTATCCTGAGGGCCATGTAAATTCAGAGAAAGCTTCCTGTTCAAGGAACTATATCTTTTTGTTCTCCTGCTACACCCTGGTTTCTCATTAGTAACTATCTTCTGATCTTTTGATCAGTAAAATGCCATTCTTGCTAAACCTCATGTCCTTGTTAGTTGTCCTCAGAGGTATTATTTTCACTATCAAAGAGATGGGATTTACATATTTTTTATGTGGTGACCTATCAGAGTTCTTATTAAACAGCCTTTCTAGGTGTCCAATCTGAGGTCCAGTTGGTGGAGTCTGGAGGGGATGTGAGAAGACCTGGGGAGACCCTCCATTGATCCTGCCAAGCCTCTGGATTCACCTTCAGCACCACTTGAATGAACTGAGTGAGAAAGGTTTCAGGGAAGGGACTGGAATGGGTTCCAGGATAAAATATGATGCTGGAGAAATCTACTACACAGACAAAATGAGGGGACACTTCACTATCTCCAGGGACAATGCCAAAAGCCAGCTGTATCTGCAAAAAAAAACCAGCCTCAAACCAGAGGACATAGCAGTCTACTACTGCACAACTGACACAATGAAAGGAAATCAACCTGTAGCAAAGCAAAAACTGCCATTTTCACACAGCAGCGCTGCAAATTTCTTTTGAAATAAAAATACAGATTTATTTATTAGATTTCTGCCTTCATGTCTTCATCTCACACTTCAAACTTTTTTTATATATCCATATTATGAGCCCTTCACCTCAATTATTTATTTGGTAGTGGTTGTTATTTATTCAATCCACTCATTCCTTAACCTCCCTCTCTCATGTCACCATATACACTTTCTTTGGACTCTAGCAGTATATTAATTTATTTGAAATCTTAGTATTCTGCTTCCTCCTGTCACTTTAGTAAATGCTTTTGACTTTTCCATTAAATTCCATTAAATTCTGCCAACAACTTTCCCAAGTTCTTACTCAGTTTTTTTCCATTTACTTTTCTTACCTCTAATAGTGGATGCAATTTCCCTTAAATTTATGTAAGTAAATTTATGTATAATACCATCAATTAGAATCCTTTGAACTTAAACATTTATTCCATACCCCCACCAATTCCCGAGCCTGTGCTGACAGAGGAAGAGGACCTGGAAGATGAAGGGGAGGAACTGGCAATGCCTTCCTCCCCAGGACCTTCCTTCCTGACAATGCCTTCCTCCCTGGAAATGCCTCAGGTTCCATCAGAAAGCTGAGAGGAACAGCCTGAGATAAGTCAGGAGGAAAGCATATTGGAGCAACCACAGATAGGGAGTGAAGAGGAGGAATCCTGGCTCAAACCCAGGCAGAGTTGTAGGGAGAAACGTCAGCAGCAACGTAGGAGGCATGGGAGGGCCAGAGAGTGAGCTAAGTCACTGAGCCTGGAAGCCATGCAGATCTGGATGGGGAGGAACAGGCTTCGACTCAACCCGGCCAAGACTGAGTGGCTGTACATACTGTCATCTTGTGTGATCCAGGATGTTCCATTGTTAGTTATGGGGGGAGAGGTGTTGCCCCATGTAGATAGGGTGCACAACTTGGGTGTCCTCCTGGATGCATGGCTCAGTTTAGAGGAGCAGGTGGGAGCCGTGACCAGGGGGGCTTTTGCCCAGGTTTGGCTGGTTCGCCAGCTCCGCCCTTACCTGAACTGAGATGCCCTTCAAACGGTCACTCATGCGCTCGTCACTTCCAGAATCGACTACTGCAATGCTCTCTACATGGGGCTGCCCTTGCAGATTACTTGGAGGTTGCAGCTGGTGCAGAATGCGGCCGCGCGGGCTGTGATGGGGGTATCCCAATACTGTCATGTTACACCCCTCCTGCGCGACTTGCATTGGTTGCCGGTTGCCTTCCGGGTTTCCTTCAAGGTGTTAGTAACAACATATAAAGCCCTAAATGGCTTGGGTCCAGGGTACTTGCAGGAACACCTCTTGCCAGCATCTCATTCCGATCACCCCGTGTGCTCCCACAGGAGGCGCCTCCTGGGAATACCGTTGGTTAATCACTGTCGGCTGGCGGTCCCCAGGGCTAGGGCCTTTTCTGTGGGAGTGCCCGTCCAATGGAATCAGCTCCCCACGGATCTCTGTTTGGCCCCTGATCTCTGCTCCTTTTGTCGAGACCTGAAGACTTGGCTGTTTCAGCAGGCCGGCCTGGATTGACCCGGGGGTGGGTTGTTTTAATTGTATTGTTTTACTGTTGTAATTTTAATGGTCTTAATTTAATTTTTAGTAATTTATAGACTTGTATTTGTTTAATAGTTTTTTATTGTAAATGTACTCTTTTTACATGTTTGCCGCCCTGAGTCCTTAGGGAGAAGGGCAGCATACAAGTCTAAATAAATAATAATAATAAAATTATATATTTATATATATATATATATATATATATATATATATATATATATATACACAATCATATGACGCTTAAATAATATGAAGCAATTACCTTTTTTTTCTCTTAGTAAGATCTCTCTGACCTCCCATACATGGTTCTGTATGGGTGTGTCTGTGCGTGCTAGTTTTGACTGTACATTTTAGAAACACATTTTTAATTTGGAGCTTTTGCAAAATACAATTTTTCTTTCTTCTTTCAAAATCTGCATCCCTTTGTGTAACAAAAGGGCTAGTTTGGAACTGTGGTTAAGACTAGAAGGGTGCTGAGTTGTAGTTCTGCTTTAGCATGGAAGGCAAGGGGGGTGATTTTGGGCCAACACTCTCTCTCAGCCCAATTCTCCTTAAGGGTTGTTGTGGGAAAAGAGGAGGTGGGAAGTGCCTTGAGCATTTTGTAAAAAAAATTATTAAAGGTAAGATATAAATCAATCAATAAAATAAAAGTGTGGACACATTATCATGATGGTTTTAGAATTTGTAAATCATCGAAATATCATTTTCACAATAGAGGCTTAATAAAATCTGCAAGTTGAAAACAGAGGCTGATACTTTGATCCAAAAATGATGAAAATTCAATTTTGTATTGAAATGATGTTAAATTTTCAACGTATCAGTTTACACCTTCCCAAATCAACCTGCTACTTAAGAATTCAAAAATTTATTCTTGATTGGTGATGACATTTTTTTTCAGCCTTTGAAAACCACGTCTGCAAGGAGATTGAAGCAACTTTGGAAGGCTGTGGCTCTTTTATTCTGAGGGCTATGTAAATTCAGTGACAGCTTCCTGTTCAAGGGATCCATATCATCTTTATTTCCTGCTACAACCTCAAACTATAAAAGTCAAGTGCTTATCTGGAGGTTTTCCCATCAGTATTAATCATCCGATCTGTTCCATTAGCAAAAATGGCATTGTGGATAAATCTCCTATCCTTATTAATAGTCCTCAGAGGTATAATTTCCACACCCAATGAGATGGGTTATTCCTTCCTTTTTTGCATTTACCTGCAGGAGATCTTATTAAACAACCTTTTCTTCTAGGTATCCAGTCAGAGATACAGTTGGTAGAGTCTGGAGGGTCTGTGAGAAGACCTGGAGAGAACATTCATCTCTCCTGCCAGGCCTTTGGATTCACCTTCCATGGCTTCCACATGGTCTGGGTGAGACAGGATCCAGTGAAAGGACTGGAATGGGTGTCATGGCTACGTTATGATGGATTAGAATTCTACTACTCAAAGAAAGTGAGGGGGCGCTTCACCATCTCTATGGACACTGCCAAAACTCAGCTGTATCTGCAAATGAACCACCTTAAACCAGAGGACACAGCAGTCTATTACTGTGCAAGAGGCACAGTGAGAGGAAGTATATCTGAAGCAAAGAAAAAACTGCCCATTTTGTTAGATTTGCATGAAGAGTCAGATGCGGCGTGCTTCAGTGAAGAGTTTATTAGTGACTACAGCTCATAACAGACCCGATTTGGCTGGGCTGCAGCTGCTACTTATAGCCAGCAGCTGCAGTTGCCAGCCAATCAGAGTGCAGGCTTTTCCCGCACTTTTTAAACCAATCCTATTTGACATTTTACAAGAACAATTCAAACTAAACCAATGACATTCAAACCTACATACGTAACACCCCTCCCCACTAGGTTCAGTCCATACCAAACTCCAACCTATCTAATGTATTCTTTTAAATAGGTGGGGCTCTTACGTGTACATTGAGACCTTCGTGGTTCAGAAGTTTTAGTGTTCTCATCCAGTGAGAGAGGAAATGTGTCTGTTGACATTTCCCTATTCTGGCTTTCAGTGACAGAAGACCCTGTTTGAGTGTTACAATCTGGTCTCTCCTCCCAACCCATCTCCAACCCAATGTCAGCACCCAAGTCAGGTAGTGATGTGCAATCTTCCACTTGTAAGGATGGATTTTGGCATTGTGACAGGTTTTGGGATGGTTCCTGTCATAATGGCTCATTACACATGGGATTGATTCTTGTTTGCTGATTATCCTCCTGCTCCTCCCCTTCCCCCCTAGAAAAAACATCAGGTGAGGGAATTAGAGAGGAACAATTGTGATGTTCCTGAGGTAATCTGGATCTAAGCTGATCAATGAGCCTGCTCCAGAGGACTCCATCCTCTGTTTGTACCCTGTAAGAACGAGGGCCTATGATATGAGTTATCTCAGCAGGAATCCATAAGGGTTCACCCATAAGGTTCTTAGCATAAACAGAATCACCCACAATGAATGTGCGAACTTTGGAAGTGGAATCTAGTGGTGCGTTGGGTGCGTAAGTGGGATGAAGGTGGTCAAGGGAAGACCTAAGTTTCCTACCCATCAACAACTCTGCTGGGGATAAGTTATTAGATGGGTTAGGAGTGATGTGCTGAACACTAAGAAGTTTTTCAACTTTCTCAGTGATGTTCCGAGGACCCAGTTGCTGAAACTTTTCCTTGGTAAAACGTACCATGCGTTCAGCCCGGCCGTTAGCCGAAGGGTGCCCAGGGGCAGTGAGGGCACGTCTGATACCCTGTTGTGCTAAATAGGATTCAAAAAGGTTGGATGTAAATTGAGGGCCATTGTCAGAGACAAGAACATCAGGTAACCCGTGGGTTACAAAAAGCTATTTGAGCTGCTTGATGACAGCACCAGTTGTGGTGGATGCCATAGGAATTACCTCTAGCCATTTGGAACATGCATCTACTATAATAAGGAAGGTGTGCCCTCTGGTAGGGCCAGCAAAATCAATCTGAATCCTAGACCATGGGCCCCTAGGACATTCCCATTCCTGTTTGGGGGCGAGAGGTGGTGCAGGCCTGACTACCTGACAGTTGGGACAAAATGCAACCCAGTTTTCAACCATTTTGTTAATACCTGGCCACCTTACATAGCTCCTGGCCAATCCCTTCATCCTTACAATACCAGGATGACCCTCATGTAACATTTCCAAAACCTCTCTTTGCAGTTTTGCAGGAATAACCACCCTGTTACCCCACAAAATACATCCTCTTAATACAGATAATTCAGTTTGCCTGGACTTAAAAGGTTGGGCAAGGTGAGGTAGATCTTGAAAAGGCCAACCTTTCTTAATCCAGCATATAATAGGAGCCAATAAAGTGTCTTTGGCAGTCTCTCCGGCAATTTCAGCAGCGTGTACTGGAAGCTTGGCAACAGTTTCTAGAAAAAAGGTATGTGCCTCAGGTTCAAAATCCTCCTCGTGACAAGGAAGTGGGCAATGACTCAAGGCATCAGCATGTCCAATGTCCTTGCCAGGCTTGTGGATAAGTTTGTATGAATAGCAGCAAGAAATTCAGTCCACCTCAGCATTCTTGGTGACAGGATAGTGGGTGTAGGTTTGTCTCCTGCCACAATGCCTAACAAAGGTTTGTGATCTGTGACAATGGTAAATGTTCTCCCATAAAGATATTGATGCAATTTTTTGACAGCTGCAACAATTGCCAATGCTTCCTTGTCCAATTGGCTGTAATTCCTCTCTGCTTTGGTCAAGGTGTGAGAGTAAAATGCAATAGGAGCTTCCCTCCCACTGGGAAGCCTGTGAATCAACCCCCCCCACTCCAAAAGGGGATGCATCACAAGTCAGTACAACAGGTAAATTCTCAGAGAACTGTATCAGTACAGCATCAGACGTGATTAGTCTTTTAATACTGTTAAATGCTGATTGTTCCTTCCTGCTCCAGACCCAAACAGACTTTTTGTCAAGTAATCTGTGTAATGGTTCTGCAATGGTTGCCTTCTGAGGTAGGAACATGTGATAAAAGTTAAGAAGTCCAAGGAAGGCTTGCAAATCTGTTTTGCATTTAGGTCTAGGGGCTTCTTTGATTGCTTGGACCTTGGCATCAGTAGGGTGGATGCCATGCTTGTCAATTATATAGCCCAGGAACTCAACCTTGTCAGTTTTAAGAGTGCATTTTCTTCCTTGACTTTTAACCCGCTTTCTTGAATCTGGTAAGGACTTCTCTGAGTCTTTCTTGTAACTGAGTGTCATTTTCAGCAGAGATTAACACATCATCAAAGTAAGGCACTACCCCTGGCAGTCCTTGAAGCATTCTTTCCATAAGGCTTTGGAAAATGCCTGGTGCCACGCTTACTCCAAACTGTAACCTTTTACATTTGAAGGCACCTCAATGAGTCACAATGGTTTGGGCCTCTGCGGTGGCATCATCAACTGTTAGTTGTTGATATGCCTGGGCCAGATCCAATTTGGCAAAGACTGTACCCCTGCCAAGTGAATGTAACAGATGATGCACAACTGGCACTGGGTATGTGCTCTGCTGCAGCGCATGGTTCAGTGTCCCCTTATAGTCTCCACAGATTCTTACTGACCCATCAGTCTTGACTGGTGTGATTATGGGTGTCTCCCACCTGGAGTGGTCAGTGGGCTCTAAAACCTCTTGAGCTATTAATTTGTCTAATTGTGCATCAATTTTTTCCTTTAAAGCAAATGGCACCCTTCTGGGCTTTAAATGAATTGGGGGCACCTTGGGATCTAGGTTGAAAGTGATAGGGGTCCCCATATACTTGCCCAATCCTTTGCTGAAGACCTCTGGAAACTCAGACTTCAAGGCCTCCTCCCATTCAGAGTTGCTCACATGATTGATGCCAGTCACCTCAATGCCTAGTGGATTGAACCACTCAAGTCCCAGCAAGCTGCTTTAAATAGTGAGGCAAAACCCTGCACTCTGATTGGCTGGCAACTGCAGCTGCTGGCTATAAGTAGCAGCTGCAGCCCAGCCAAATTGGGTCTGTTATGAGCTGTAGTCCCTAATAAACTCTTCACTGAAGCACTCCGTGTCTGGCTCTTCATGCAAATCTAACACTGGCAACAAAGGTGGGATCCTTCCCGAAGAGAAGAGAGTTTATCAACTTTGAAGAGGCCATGCACGATCGATTTGTTCTAGGCCTAAAAGACAAGGCTTTGCAGAGCAAATTATTAATGAAACCTAAGATCACGTTTAAGGAGGCCATAGAAGAAGCTTCTTCAGCGGAAGCTACCAAGTCCTCAGCAGCAGCCATAAAGAAAATTAACAAGGCCACAAGCCATCCTGATGTGGAAAAATCCACAACAACCCATTGGGAGCAAATAGATTCTGATTCAGACTGTAGTGAGGTGGAGGAAGGAATTTATAGACTCAGAATGGAGAAGAAAAGGAAAGACCTTGGAAGAAAAAGGCAAGACTTTTATTGCAGAGGTTGTGGGGGCACCCGCACTAAATGCAAGTTTTTGATACCATCTGCCTCCATTGTGAAAAAAGAGGTCACCTAACAAGAGTCTGCAAGTCATCCAGAACTCCACGAAGCAGAAAGAAGTTTTCTGATAAAGAATTAAAGCAAATGGGAAGAATGAAACTCATCAAACAGTCACTATTGGTCATTCTTCACCCTTAAGAAGCAGAAAGGTACATGTGAAGGTACTTATTGAAGGAAGGCCTTGCCAAATGGAAGTGGACTCAGGCTCCTGTTTATCTATGGTGCCATGGGACACTATTCACAGGCTACTTCCCAACATTCAGAAGAAACATTTCCAGAAGCAAGCACTGACTCTTAAAGACTACCAAGGGAACAAGATTCCAGTAGTTGGAACAAGAGAATTCAACGTGAAGTTCAAAGGCCACACCAAACGTTTGCCCCTGACCATCATGGACAAAGACCGCCCAAGCTTGCTGGGACTTGAGTGGTTCAATCCACCAGGCATCTTCTACTTTACAAAATGGTATTTATGCCTTAGTTCGTATAGCATTAATATCGTTTTCTTCAAAACAAAAATTGATTAAGGTAACGAAGGATCCTGAACTCAAACATTTACATTCTCTCTCTAACATGTCTGTTAAAAAAAATGTTCATTATTTTCTCTGCTGCTTAGGAGCACTTTCCTTAGCCTTAACCCAAAACCCTTTCTTTAACCTAATGTAATGTAAAGGCCTTTTTATTTATAATAAATATAAAAAGAAAGACCGTATTCTTGGTTGTCTTTCATTTTTTGCATCATTTCACAATCACCTTTATGAGATTCAATGAAATTTTGGGGAGATTTAGGGACCACTTTGAGACTCAGATGTCTTCATGTAATTCAACAATTGATTTCAAATTGTTACTCATGGTCTGCTCTCCAATGTTGTTTTTGGTTTTTTTCTTCTTTTTTTTGTAAAAAGTTTTATTTTATTTTTTTAATATATATTTCAAAAACATCTCTTTTAGTGAACAACATGGTTCCAGGTTTTCACATTTCCATACAAACATGACCTTGGTTACATATTTATGTTTCACATTTGATTTCATATCGTATCATTACATTTCATATTTTCTATAAATTGTTTTTGTTTTTTTCAACAAAACATGTCCAAGGAAACAGTTGTGGAACAAATACTCTGAACTCAAATGGTCCATCTTTTCATGGTTGGTCTCTAACATGGCTATTTAAGGAATTTTCAGCATATTTTTTTCTCTCACCATTGAACCCTTTGTTAAAGTGAAGAAGTTGTATAAGATCTTGCTTTACTTAAAGGTAAAGGTAAAGGTTCCCCTCGCACATACGTGCTCGTCATTTCTGGCTCTAGGGGGTGCTGCTCGTCTCTGTTACAAAGCTGAAGAGCCAGCACTGTCTGAAGATATCTCCGTGGTGATGTGGCTGCCATGATTAAATGCCGAAGATGAACTGAATGCTGTTACTTTCCCACCAATGGTGGTCCCTATTTTTTTACTTGCATTTTAACGTACTTTTGAACTGCTAGGTTGGCAGTAGCTGGGACAAGTAATGGGAGCTCACACCATTACGTGGCACTAGGGATTCGAACTGCCAACCTGCTGACCTTTCTGATCAACAAGATCAGTGTCTTAGCCACTGAGCCACCACATCCCTTCCCCCTATGTAGTCACAATAAAATACAGAATGGTCTTTACCATTCCTTGGACTGGAACACATTGGAAACAATGTGATAAATCTTTGTGCAAAGAAGTATGTAACTAAATGCAGTCAGGAGGCCCTAACCATAATCCTTAAAAGAGGCAATTGGTTCACCTTTTAAGGTTGCACCCACCAACACAAACTTTGTGCACTTCTCCAAATCTTTAAGTTTGGCATTTATGAAATTATGGAAGGCTTGGATTCACCTTCAGAAGCTCCTTGATGCAGTGGGCGAGACAGGCTCCAGGGAAAGGACTGGAATCTGTTTCATACATCTATACTGATTCCAGACAAAGTGAAGGGCCGCTTCACCATCTCCAGGGACAATGCCAAAAGCCAGCTGTATCTGCAAATGAACAGCCTCAAACCTGAAGACACAGCAGTCTATTACTGTGGAAAGGACACAGTGAGACGAAGCATGGCAAAAACCTACCCTTCCTCAGAACAGTTTTTGCAAGTCAATTCAGCCTCAGAAGGATTTGTGGTGTGATCCTATTTTTTTTCTTTCTTGAGACTCAGATCTGCCTCTTTTTGTGTGTGCATGAATCAGAATGTATAAAGATGTATAAAGAGATATATAAAGCTAGAAATCTTAAATAGAAAACAGGTTAATGGAACTGGAGAGTAATTCAGCAATGAATGGCTCCACCATATAAAGAAAGATAATTGGAACCCCAAATATATATCTCTGTCTCTATCTCTATCTATCTATCACCTATTTCTATCTCCATCTAGGGGTGGGAGCCTACCAGTTTGGACCAGTTCTATAGAACCGGTTGTTACGATTCTGAGTAGTTCAGAAAACCCACAAATTGTGCCCCTGGCTGGCACCGCCCTCTCTGCCTGCCCCATTTTTCCCCACCCAGTCAGTCCTTATCACATATACACAACATCACATGCTTGCCTGACATCCCTGACTGCATTGTCTCCTGTCAGTCACTCCTTAAGGAATGTCTTTTTTCACCTCCTAACAATCAGCTGTTCCGACAATCAGCTGTGCTGGGATCGTCCTCACTTTCTTACTGCTTCACGCAGGAGGCTTCCTTGAGGCCCAGGAGGGCAAAAAACAGAGCATGGGGTGGCTTTCCCCCTGGGGGCTCCATTTTTTGCCTTCCTGGGTTTCAGGGAAGGTTCCTGGGAGCAAAAACACCTCTCCAGGAGGGTTCACTAAGGCCCAAAAGGCAAAAAAACCCCCAAAAACCCACAGTGGGGGGTGCTGCAAAAAACAGAAAAAGAAGCCACGCCCACCCAGTCACATGGCCATGTCCATCTAGCCACACCCACTTAGCCATGCTCACAGAACTGGTTGTAAAAATATTTGCATCCCACCCCTGTCTCCATCTCTATCTATCTTCTGTGGATCAATCAATCTATTGGAAGAGAAGATATGGGGAACTTGTCCATCTGCTGTCACAAAGGGGTAACATGGGTACAAAATCATGCAAAATGACTGAAAAAATATCTTCTGCTGTAACTGTGAATAGTATTCCAGCATCTGAGGGGCTGCCACAAAGAAGAGGGGGTTAACTTATTTTCCAAAGCACTGGAAGATAGGACAAAAACAATGGATGGAAACTAATCAAGGAGAGAAGCAACCTGGAATTAAGGAGAAACTTCCAAAGACAATTAACCAGTGGGACAGCTTTCCTTCAGAAGTTGCAAGTGCTTCATCACTGGAGGATTTTAAGAAGAGACTGGACAGCCACCTGTCTGAAATGGTATAGGATCTCCTGCTGGAGAAGTGGGTTGGACTAGAAGACCTCCAAGGTTTCTTCCAGCTCTATTCTGATTGCTCTGCCATAAGGCAGTAAATGAAACTTTATGATCATCTTTCTAAATATCCAAACTGCCATACAAACAAGGTTGAGTGTGTTGCCCCCCTCATGTGTGAGAGCCTGTATTATTTGGGTCAGGCCCATAGCTGCCATGGAAGCCATGAACTCCTGGGCCAGCCCCGACATCCCCTCCAGAGAGGGCAGGTTGAAGTCACCCAAAACCAAAAGGCTTGGGAACTCCACTGCCACTCCCGAGAGGGTATCAAGCAGCCCAGGCAGGGCCGTTGCCACATAGTTGGGGGATAGGTACATAAGCAACAAGCCCAACTGACCACCAGGCCCCAACCTCAAAAGGAGAGCTTCACACCCGCCTATCTGTGGAACGGTGACCTCCCTTGGAATCAAGGTCTCCTGAATAACAACAGCAACCCTCCCACCCATCCCCTAAGCTCGTGGATGGTATAAAATCTGAAAACCTGGGGGGCATAGATCAACCAGAGGACTCCACCCTCCGGCCCCAACCAGGTCTCAGTGATGCAAGCCAGGTCCGTGGCCTCCTCCTCAATTAACTCACTAAGGAGGGGTGCCTTATTGACCACGGACCTGGCATTAAAATACACCAACCTAAGCCCAGGGCCTCCGAGTCCTGTATCCCTGGGGGAATGGGCAGAGGCATGGGGGTTAATAGAAGTTTCTTCAAAACATAATCTAGTTAAGGAAACAAAATTTCTTGAACTTAGATGAACCATATCTTTCAGTTCTGGCTCTAACAATTTTGTTTTATACTTAGGCAGGGGTGGGATTCAGCTGGTATGGACCGGTTCAGGTGAACCGGTAGCCCTGGTGATCATTTGGCTTCGCCCACCTGCCCCTGCACTATTCTTTCCTATATTTCCTTTGTTTGAAGCCCAGCTGATCAGCACAACATGCAGAATGCCATGCCTCAACTGTTTTTACTTATTCAGGCTGCAGTAAAAAGTAATTTTGCTTGCTATTTTCAAATGCATTGTGCTGTTACACCAGTTGAATCCCACCTCTGTACTTAGGCCATGTTTTCTCTCAGTTACTTGGAATCAGTTTCTTTAACCTTTACCTGAATTACACACTTTCAGTTAATTTAATTTAAAGTCCAGTATAGTTCTCAAAATACATTTTAAACAGAAAAAGCTTCATCCTCACTGTGTCAACTTTGGAAGCCATATTCCATGCTGTCACATAGCCTGGGAGAGTGGAAGGGTGTGTGATTTCAATTAAGTAGCTCTAAGTAGACAAAATAAAATTCTTTTGTCAGTTCAAGGTCATTGAGTATGGTGCAGGATGAAATAAGGATCTTACTTTTGGACGGATTGTGATTGGGCCATGTGATGTGATGATGACCAAGGGGCTTTTAGATTTGGGTTTCTACAGATGTGCCAGGTGCTATTCTAATAAAGGTACTTTAGAGATTCAAGGTGCTGGTGTTAACCTATAAATCCCTTCATGGCATTGGACTGGAGTATTTGCAGGAAACCCTACCACCGATAACAGCTTCCCGATGACCTGTGCACTCCCACCGGCAGGTCATACTCAGGGTGCTGCCAGCCAGGCAATGCCAGCTGGCAGCTCCCAGGGTAGGGCCTTCTCTGTGGGGGCACCCACCCTTTGGAACCAGCTACCTCTGGAGCTCCGGGTGGACCCTGACCTTCCACTGTGGCCTAAAAACTTGGCTGTTCCAACTAGCCTACCTGGACTGAAGGAGGGGGGAGGGTCTTTTTAGTGGTTTTTAGTGGTTGTTTTTTTAAATTTTTAATTGATTTATGAGATTTCCTGTTTAATTAATTTTTAATATTTATATTGTATTGTTTTTAGTATTGTAAGCCGCCCTGAGTCCTTAGGGAGATAGGGCAGCATATAAATATCATAAATCTCATCAATCAATCAATCAATCAATCAATAAATAAATAAATACATTTGTAGTTTGAGAAATTGTGGAAAGCTGAAAAAACTTTTAGATTCGGGGGGATGGGCAGAGCTGGCATCACAGCAAGACTGAGGTGATTTCAGCTCCTGAAATCACCTCTGATATCGCTGTTGCAGGACGGTTCCTCGGGACCTAAGCTGACTTGTAGAGTCAGTGAATGTATGGGGCATTTCCTGCTGATCCCAGGGACATTGTAAAGTCCCTGGTTGATCCAGGACAGCCCCTTTGCCAGCAGCGGACTGAGCCAGCCATCAAGCTGCTGAAGCTGTGACAGCTCCAGAAGAATGAGATTGGAAGAAGTGTGTCGGTTGGTTAGATGGGGTTTTTTACTTTCTTTTTTTAGAGAACACTCTAGTAATTTTAATTGAATCTAAAAATTAAGAGTGAAATGAAGTAAGCGGCATGAGAGATTTTATTTGAGTTTGAAGAGTTGTTCTTTCCTTTTTTTTCTATGGCTTTTAAAGGCTTCTCTTTATTCTTTTTCTTCCTTTTTAGTTTTGAATGGTTTGAGGCAACATATTATTTTTGTATATTATTTTTTGGTGTTTTGGATTTTAATGAAACTTGAGTTTTCTTTTCTTTAATATGATATGGCGGTCGAGTCTTTTTTCCCCTTCTTGTTTTGAGAAAGGAAGGAAGTGACATATATCGGGATCAAGATTATCCGGCAACAAAGCAAAAGTTGCGAAAGTGATACAATATTGCCACCTAGAGGCTTGTTATTTTCCTTAAAATATATACACACTTGCAAGGATTGCGTTAAGGGCCCTATGCTGAACATTAGATAAGAAAGCACTGGAGGTTGTTTATTTAGGTGCTTTCGGTGAATTGATGTATATTTGAGCCTGGACTTGAAGTTAAAGGATGAAGTGACCTTGGAGAATCTAAAAAATAAAAGAGTTGGAATCTTCCTTTTTAAATTGTGAAGCCTTGGATATCAAGTAGTGGCAATTGATTAAAGAGTGATAGTGTTTCTTTTATTACTTCCCATTGCCTGGAACCCAACTTTTACAATTAATTTTTTTTAATATATCTTTATTTTTAAAGGACATTTTGCTTATTTTCCATTTTAATTTTTTCATTGGTGTTTTCCTTTTCCCAACCTTCAGTTTTATTTTTTGAGCTTGATTCCTTCTATTTTCTTTTTCTTTTATATTTTTTATGCACTGGAATTAAGATACACAATTATTGGATTTTTTCTCTATATTATCTTAGTTTTTTACCCACATTCTTTTTTCTATCTTTTTAATCTAAATTATTGATATATTATTGACATATTATTGATTTTTTATTCTTTTGACTAGGATTGTTTTTAGTTGCCTCCTTCCTTTTATGATTTTCTTTTTCTTTTTCTTTTTCATTTTCATAGAGGGCTATGCCCTCTTCTTTTTTATTATTTTTATATTATTTTTTCTTTTTTTTTATTATTGGCTTTCTTTTTCTCTGCAATTGGAGTTGGATATTTTGTAACAATGAGTAGAAGACCTTCAATTCTGCAAGTAACAACTCCCGCAGACAGCATCACAGCAAGAGAAGGAAAAGAGAGAGATATGATGCAGAAGATATTACAAGCGGTAAATGAGAATGGAAAAGAATAGAAAATGGAACAGAAGTTGGACAAGACAGATGAAAATATAAAAGCTCTACAGCAAACAATAGAGAAATATGAGAGAGGATTAAGAAAATTGAGGAGCAGCAAGAACAAAAGACAAAGAAATGGGGAGTTTCAATACCAGATTAAATGAAGTTGAGAGGGATCACAATGAGTTATTGAGAGGTGAAATAGACAGATCAGAATTCTACTTGAGATTTCAAAATGTGGAGGAAGAGAAGGGTGAAAACCTGTTGGAGATAATGGCACAGATATTGGCAGAATTGCTAGAAATAACGGAAGAGAAGATGAGAGATGGAATAGATGAAACATTTCGTGTCTATACAAGATATGCAACGAGGAACAAACTTCCAAGAGAAATTCATATTAGGTTTACTAAGAACAGTATTAAATCACAAATACTGCAAGCAGCCAGAGACAAGACACTGAAGTACAATAATAAAGAAGATATTATGGTATTGAAACAGGTACCAAGAAGAATAAGAGAAAGTAGAAGAGAATATGTTTTATGGCGGAACAAAGACATAGAATCAATACAGTGAAGAAAGCAGAACCTATGATGAATATTTTAGAGGAAAGGAGGGAAATGGAAGACAAGAGGAACTGATTGTGAAACTCTCAAAGGAATGTGCAGCAACAAGTGAAGAAGCAGAACAACTTGGTGCGGTAGGTGGTTTACCCAGAGAATGAAGAGAAGTTAGATCGACTAGAGCAATAAAACCCTTATACAAGACTTAAAATGGATGAAAAAAACCTGATTTCGATGAATATAAATGGACTTAATTCGATTGCTAAAAGAAGGAAAATATTTCACAAATTAGAGAAATTAAAATTTGATATAATTTGTCTACAAGAGGTTCATATTAAAAAACAACATGAATATGTATTGAGACAAAGAAAGTTAGGAAAATTATTTACGTCATTGGCACAATGTAAAAAGAGAGGAGTGGCCCTGTACATCAAAGATACAATTACTACGGAATTGATTTATACAGATGAGGATGGGAGGATTTTAATGGTGGAGATAATGGATAACAATGTTAAAACACTTTTGATAGCAATATATGCACCAAGTGAGAATCAAGAAGAATTTTACAAGAAGTTACACCAAAAACTGACTGAACTGGACTATGTAAATATTTTCTTGATGGGAGATTTTAATGGGATAATTAATGATCAACTCAACTATAAATCAGAAAGAACTAAAAAGAAAGTTAGAAGAAAGCTACTTAAGTCCTTTTTTCAAATGACAGAAGAAATGAACATTAAAGATATATGGAGAGAGAGAAATATTGGAAATAAAAAAAATACTTTTTATTCAAATAGGCATGAATCATGGTCAAGAATAGATATGATATGGGTATCTGCAGACATGCCCTCTAATATAAAAGAAATACAAGTAGGAACTGGGACTTGGGTGGATCATAATCCATTGACAGTTGTTTGGAAAGGACAGAAAAGATCTAGATGGACATTAAATAATATGATTTTGAAAGAAGAAGAGTTCAGAAAGAAAATTGAGATAGAGCTTGGTTTTTTTTTTAAGAAAATAAAAAAGAAGATACTTTATTGCAAATTCGTTGGGATGCGATGAAGGCTTATACAAGAGGAATAATAATTGACTATACAAGGAAAAGGAACATCAAACAGAAAAATATATTTAAAATATCGGAAGATGATTTTATAAAATTAGAAAAAGAATACAACAATCACCGCAAAGAAAAGACATTAAAATGAAAATGGATATGATTAAACATAAAATGTGTTTAATGGAAAAGGAAGAAGTTGCTCAAAAGATTAAAGGTGTTAAACAAAATTATTTTGAAAATGCGAATAAACCAGGAAGATGGCTAGCCTATAGACTTAGAAAGGAAAGCAAGCAAAGAAAATTAACCAATTAATAGACGGAAGAGGGAATGTTCAATATGGGAATGTTGAAAAGAAAAGAATTATTCGAGATTACTATGAAAAACTATATTCTCAAGAAGACACCACAGAAGAAAAAATTAAACAATACTTACAAAAGGCAAGATTACCACAAATACCTAAAGATATTGAAACAATGTTAGAAGGGAATATAACCATGATGGAATTGACAGAAGCCCTGAAGAAACAAAATATAGGAAAAGCACCAGGTCCAGATGGCTTACCAGTGGAATTCTACAAGACCTTTCAGGAGGTGTTAAGCACCCACCTTTTAGAAGTTATGAATGAAGTGCTATTAAAAAAGAGAATACCTGAGACATGTCTGGAAGCTTATATTACCCTTATACCTAAAGAAGAAATGGACTTACAACAAGTTAAAAATTATAGACCTATTTCATTGTTGAACTCAGACTATAAAATTTTTGCTTCAATTCTGGCAGAAAGAATGAAAAGATATCTAAATGAATTTATTCATACGGATCAAAATGGATTTTTGCCAAAATGACAAATTAAGCAAAATGTGAGAATAATTTTAGATACTTTGGAATACTATGAAGCACATCCTGAAAAACAGATGGCACTGATGTTTTTAGATGCACAAAAAGCTTTCGATAATTTGAATTGGTGTTTCATGATATTGCAAATGGCACAAATGGGCTTTGGGAAAAATTTTATACAGGCCATTGAGACAATATACAACAAGCAAACAGTGAAGATTTTGGTAAATGGAGAATTGACAGAATCTATAGAGATAAGAAAAGGAACTGACAAGGTTGCCCTCTGTTGCCTCTGCTGTTTGTTTTAACATTAGAAGTGCTGAATAGAGCCATTAGAGAAGATGAAGAAATAAAAGGAATGAAAATTAAAAAAGAAGAATATAAACTGCAGGCGTTTGCAGATGACTATCACCTAAATTGATAGAGAAAATAGAAGAATATGGAATGGTGGCAGGTTTAAAAATTAATAAAGATAAAACAAAGATCCTAACAAAGAATATGTTAGCAAAACGTAAGAAAGAGCTAGAAGAGATATTAGAGATCCAGATCACAAGTAAGGTTAAATACTTAGGAATATATATTACATCAAGATGTAGTACACTGAAAGAAGATAATTATATTAAACTTAAGCAGCAGATAGCGACAGATCTGGAAAGGTGGGAAAATATGCAATTATCTCTTATTGGTAGAATATCAACAGTTAAGATGAATGTATTACCTAGAATTTTATATTTATTTCAAATGATACCAATTAGACTGGGAAAGAGTTTTTGAGGATTTAAACAAAATGGTATCAAAATTTATATGGCATGGCAAAAACCAAGAATTAAACTTAAACTATTACAAGATGCAAGGTTAAGAGGGGGTTTGCACTGCCCAATTGGGAATTGTATTATCAAGCTGCAAGTCTGATGTGGGTGAAGGAATGGATAATGCTGAGAAATAATAGATTATTAACTTTAGAAGGTCATGATTTACTACTAGGATGGCATGCTTTTTATGGTATAAGGAACTAAAAAGCAAGGATATTTTAGAAGGCATTATATTTGAGAAGCCTTGTTTTTAAACTGGGAAAAATAAAAACAACACTATATACGAATTCCATTATGGGTATCTACTATTGAAGCTTTTTCATATCCAATAATATATAAAAGGAACAAACAATTAGATATGGAGAGATTTTAAATGAAAAGGGTGAACTCAAATCGATGCAAACACTACAAGAACAAGGAATAAAAATGAATTGGTTTTCATATTTGCAAATACAATCTAGATATGATGAGGATGTTAAGGTTGAAGGTATTTATAATAAGCAAACTGAATTGGATAAAATTTTGATGGGTACCAATGAAAAGTAATTAAAAACTTTATGGACACTTATTAGAAGTTAAAATGGAGGAGGAACAGGTTAAGGAAACAATGATTGCTTGGGGAAAAATTGGTTATGGGATAGATTTAGAGAAATGGCAAACATTATGGGATCAGAACTATAAAATGACAATGTCAACTGCATATAAAGAAAATTTGTATAAGATGTTTTACAGGTGGCACTTATCCCGAGAAGGATTGCAAGAATGTTTAAGGATAAATCGGACAAGTGTTGGAAATGTCACCAGATACCAGGTTCCTATTACCATATGTGGTGGACTTGTGCTGATGCAAAAGATATCGGACTAAAATCCACACGTGGTTGGAAAAAATGACATAACAACATATAGACTTGAAACCTGAGATATTTTTACTGGGAATTGTACCAGAGACATTCAGCAAAGAATTGAAATATTTGATTGTTAATGTATTAACAGCTGCTAGAATTGTATTTGCTAAAAACTGGAGAAACAACAAGATACCTGCGCAGAAGGAAGTGATTAAGAAAATTTTGGACTGTGCTGAAATGAGCAGATTAACATTCGAAATTAGAGATCAAGAAGAAAAACAGTTTTACAAGATATGGAGTATGTTTTATCAATGGTTAGATAAAAAAGCTTGGTAATATATGGATATAATGAAGATAAATTAAATTATTGAATGAAAATACAATATAAAGATTATAATATTGTAGAGAGTTAATAATAATGATATTGGTTAATAGAGGAGATAATTTAGGTAATGTATGAATTAAAATGTATAAGTTTTTTTTGAGATTTATCTAAATAGAAAATAGGTGGTTGTACCTTTCTTTTTTCTTTCTATTACTTTGTTTGCATTGTATAGTTGTTTTTTTCTATAATAGAGAGTATTGATAGTGAGGAAATGGCACTGAGATTTGTGACCGACCGACACACTTGAAATTGTTATTGGTTTATATTTTTATGTTTGTTTGTTTTGTTTGTCTTTGGAAAAAAAATTATATAAAAAAAGAGAAAAAAACTTTTAGATTCAGGTTTCTACAGATGTGCCAGGTGCTATTCTAATAAAGATACTTTTGAGATATGTTTGTCTCAGAGTTACTGATTGGAATGGAGGTTTGCTGGAATGCTGACACACTGTCTTATGGGCTTTCATCATTTCAAAATTACCTTTGTAAAATTTCCAACGAAAGTTGTTGAAAAAAAAAGAGCAAACTGGAAAGGGGAGGAGAGGAGAGGACAACAGAGAGGAGAGGAGAAGAAGACAGAAAGGAAAGAAGAGGAAGACAGAGAGGAGAGAAGTCAGAGAGGCTATCTTTATATTTCTTAGCACTGAAATGTTATATGAAAATCAAAGATGTAAGGAGTGTGTAAGGCAAACTATGAGGTCACTGCACTGAGAAACTCCTTTATCTCAACCAATATGTAAATCGAGGCTCATTTCCACTTTAAATGAGACTTTTCAGGCTATACCCATCAACACAAAATTTGTGTACTTTCTCAAATCACCTCCCATCAATTATCTTCCTTTCATTAGAAGGGGCAAAAATGATACTTTGGCTAATTCTGTTCTTCATATTAATCCTTGGAGGTAATTCTGACTTATTCACCTTCTTTCCCTTTTAATTCTGGAACACAGGAGAGATTGCTGAAATACCTTTCATTTCAGGTGTCCAATCTGAGGACCAATTGGTGGAGTCTGGAGGGGATGTGAGAAGACCTGGGGAGTCTCTCCGTCTCTCCTGCCAAGGCCCTGGATTCACCTTCAGAAGCTACAGGATGCACTGGGTGAGACACTACTCAGGAAAAGGATCAGAGTGGATTGCATGGATATATACTGATTCCAGAAGTATTTACTACTCAGACAAAGTGAAGGGATGCTTCACCATCTCCAGGGACAATGCCAAAAGCCAGCTCTATCTGCAAATGAACAGCCTCAAACCAGAGGACTCAGCAGTCTATTACTGTACAAGGAACCCAGTGGCACACAGTGAGAGGAAATGAATCTGAAGCTAAACAAAAACTGTCTTCAAATTTTCTTCTTTAATCTGGGAAGATTTCCTTTGGACTAATTTACGTCATCTAACAGAAAAATTTTGGGACTTTCCCCCCCATGAATATAAATAAAGCTAAGAAAGAAAAGAGATTTGGATGGGAAAAATAAACAGAGAAAAAAACCTAAAGTTATAGTTAAAAACCACACACAAAGAAAAAAAGAAAAGCTGGCAAAAAAAGAGAGATCTGATAGACTCTCCTGAGAAGGAAAAGATTCTGTTCTACAAAGATAAACTGGAGGGATTGACCTAAATTTAATGTTTAATTAATTAGGAAGGACTTTTTAAAAAAATGATATATGTACTGATATAAATTTTTAAGTTAGTTTTGCATACATAGAATGAGTGTGTATGTCTGTGGATTGTTTAAGTAATGCTGAATAATATTCCAAAGTTGGTAAAATATTATTGACTCGATTTGAAAATACGAGTGAATGATATATTATTCCCCACAGCAAAGAGAAGCAGAAATGGTTAAACTGATTCTTTTATCCAAAGAAGAGAATATATTTAATTTTGTCTCTATTTTAAAATAAAAAATAATGAAAAAAATGAAATTTTGATTCTGTTTTTGTAAACTAGACAGTCTTATTGTTATAGAAATGGCTTGTGCATACTGTTGTGTAAAAGCAACAAGTTATGGTTGTAATGTTGTTACCTTCTACTGCACTAAAAAGAGTCAGAAGTTGGTACCTTTTTCTTTTTCTTTTCTCTCGTTACACTATACCCCTTTTTTTTCTTCCCTCTCTTCTTGTTTTTTATGGTTTTTTTTCCTTGGTATTTTACACTTTGATAAACTAATAAAAAGTGACCCCCCAAAAACACTTTTTTTCAGAGCAGCTCTGTAACTTGATTCAGTCCCCATGCTGAATTAGTCAATCAGAAAATGAAATAATAATAATGTCAATAGTAAGAATAATACTAGTACTAATAAGAATGCCACCAATTATACTCTTTGTGTGGGCTGAGAAATCCTAATAAATCACTTCGCATTCTCCAAAGAATTCTTTGCTGTATAGTTGGAATGTAGAAAAATAATTCCAAACTCAGATATGCTGTGCTTTTTATGTTCTATCTCCAACATGTGTCTTTCAAAATATAATACAACACCAACCATAAGAACCTTCATTCTCGCCCTGATTTAAACATACAGCAATGTACCCGCTCCTGTGTACTCTGCACAGAACTCAAAAAACGTCTAGACAATGGAGAGAAGGACCTGTACATAGACTACCATGCTGGCTGTATCAAAAGTAAGTCACACAACCCACAACTCAGCATCCAACCCTACACCAACCAATCCACCATTACCCAAGACTAGGCACACATGCCCCTAACTACCTCAATTCCAACTACAGCTGGCCTTAAATGCAAGCTACTCAATGCAAGAAGCCTTGTGAACAAAATACCTGAATTCCTCCTCTTACTAAATACGGCTAAATTTGACATCAATTTTGTCTGTGAAACATGGCTCAACGCATCTCTCCCTGACTCCATTACCACAGTAAGAGACTATCATGTTTACTGATCAGATCATAAAATCCGTAGAGGAGGTGGTGCGGCTATCTTCTATAAAAAGTCCTTACATCTAAAAAACATCCAAGTCACCCAGAAGCTTGCTCTTCCTGAGACCATCGTCTGTGAACTGTCCTTAAATATCACATTTCGATTCTTACTATATTACAGAGCCCCTGATTATGACATAGAACATGAAAACAAGCTAAATTCACTACTAACATGGGCATCATCCTGCCCACACACTTTTATCTTTCTTGGTGACTTCAACCTCATATTAACTGGACCCTAAACGAATGTAATACTGAACCCATACATGTAACTTTCTACAATGCTGTAACAAATCTAGGACTGGAACAACTAGTAACCAACAATACTAGATTTAACAACTGCCTCGATCTCATCTGCAATAGTTTGAACTTAATTTACGGAATACAAATTAAAGAACCCTTTTCCAACAGCAACCACAACATGATTGACTTTTGTCTCAATGTACGTCCACACAAAAATCATCACAACAACGTGATCCCCAATTATAACTTCAAAAAAGGCAACTATGATCTTATAGACAACGATCTCTCATCCCTTGATTGGCAATCTCTATTCACTGGATGCAATACTGTTGAAGACCATTACAACATATTTTTACTTGAAATCCAAAGAATCATCAAACTATATGTACCAATAATAACTCCCAAAACCAGAAAAAACAGATTATCCATAACAATAAGGAAACTTCAATCCAAAAAAAGATCACTTTGGCGGAAAAACAAATCTGGTCACGCTGCCAACTTCAAAAGCTGACACAAAAATTTATGCCACCAGATAAAGCCTGAATGCACCAATTATCACATTAAACAAGAGGAAAACCTTCTATGCACCAATTCCACCCGTGCTTTCTACAATTTTCTAAACAACAAACTAAAAGACTCAAGACCCATCCCACCTCTGAAAGGACCTAATGGTACAGACTGCAACAATGACACCATTAAAGCCAACCTCTTTAACACATTATTTGGCTCAGTATTTGTAAAGAGCAATGGCTCATGCCCAGTATTTCCTAGTCAAACCACAGACAACTACAGTGATCTAATACATATCGATTTTACAGAAGACAATGTTGGAAAAGCACTACGCAATCTAAAACCATCTCTATTTACTGGATCGGATGGAATATGTGCCTACTTCTTAAAAATGCTATCTGTTGCCATAGCTGAACCCCTAAGCATAATCTTTGAAAAATCTTTCAAGACCAGCTCCTTGCCAAACCTACAGTAACAAGCCATCTTCAAAAAGGGAGACCCCAGTCTAGTTGAAAATTACAGACCAATCTCTTTATGCTGTGTCACCTGTAAAGTCATGGAATCAATTATTAACTAATCCATTATCCTCCACTTAGAGACAAACAACCTACTCTCTAACAAACAATATGGTTTCAGAAAAACTACCTGTAATCTGCAACTCTTACACTGCAAAAACATATGGACTACACAACTCAATCAGGGCAAAACAATAGACGCAATCTACATAGACTTCTGTAAAGCCTTTGATTCAGTAGTATACGACAAACTACTACTAAAACTAAAATCTTATGGTATCTCTGGACAACTGCATAACTGGATAGAAGCACTCCTGTCAAACAGACAACAAATGGTCAAAATTGGGAGCGTCTTATCAAATTCTGTACCTGTCAACAGTGGTGTCCCCCAAGGCAGCATTTTAGGACCAACTCTCTTCATATTCTACATAAATGACCTCTGTGATCATATTAAGAGCAACTGCATTCTCTTCGATGATGATGTTCGACAATGATGCTGCCTTCACACCACAGACAATACTGCTACCCTTCAAAAAGACCTGGACCATAGTACATATATCAGAATGGTCAAACAAATGGCAATTTCAAATCTCAACAAATAAATGCTCTGTCTTACATATTGGCAAAAAAAATCAGAAAAAAAATACAAGCTGAATAGTCAAGACCTTGTTGATGATCCAAACTCCATCAAGGACCTTGGAATACTCATCTCTAATGATCTAAGTGCTAGAGCCCACTGTAATACAGGCATTAAGAGTTGTTAACCTAATCCTACATAGCTTTTTCTCTGGTAATATCACACTACTAACTAGGGCATACAAAAGATTTGCTAGACCAATACTTGAATACAACTCATCAGTCTGGCACCCACATCACGTATCTGATATTAACACAGTTGAGAAAGTCCAGAAATATTTCACAAGAAGAGTTCTACATTCCTCTATTCATTGCAGAATAACTTATGCCACCAGACTTGAAATTCTAAACCTAGAAAACCTAGAACTATGGCACCTTCGGTCCGATCTAAGTATAATATATAAAATCATACATTGAAATGTCCTTCTGGTTAATGAATACTTCAGCTTCAACCATAACAATACAAGCGCACACAATAGATACAAACTCAAGGTTAACTGCACTAAACTTGATTGCAGGAAATACAACTTCAGCAACAGAGTGGTCAATGTCTGGAATACTCTACTTGTCTCTGTGGTTTCTTCCCCAAACCCCAAAAACTTTAACTTTAGACTGTCCATCACCCCTTTCCTAAGAGGTCTGTAGACTGACCTTGCCCCTTTCCTAAGAGGTCTGTTGGGGGCATGCATAAGTGCACCAACATGCCTACCATCCCTGTCCTATTGTTTCTTTTATTTTTCTTATATGTTTTCATTTCATGTATTCACAACTATGTTTATCCTTATTCTTATTATCTTGTAAGCAATTGACAAAGTAAAATAAATAAATAAATATTTTTGTGTGACCTGGTTATATGTTACAGTGAATCACTTTTGAAAAAAGTGAAATTTGGCAACTCTTTTTTAATTACTTTATTGTAAACCTACCCTTTCTCCTATAAATTTGAGAAGAAAAGAGAAGGGAAGGGGAAGGAAAAGAAAGGAAAGATAAGGTGCTTGTCCCATGTAGAGATTGGCCACAATGGATGAGACAATGGTTTTTGATGATGTCACTTCCCTCTTCACCTGCATTCCAGCAATTAAAGCTGTTAAAGTAGTTAAGAAATGACTGCTACAAGACAGCACATTAGGTGGTACAACTAATCTCAGCACAGACAATATATGTTCTCTTCTGGACCTCTGCTTGACCACTACTTATTGTAATTTAGTGAAGGTTTCCACAGATAAAACACACAGCTACATCATGGGTTCACTTTTGTCTCCCATTGTGGCCAATGTCTACATAGGTTTAGGTTTAGGTTTATTTGGGCTTATAAGCCGCCCTCTCTCCTGAAGAACTCAGGGCGGCGTACATAAAAAACAGAGAATACAAAAGTTAGAAACAAATTTTAAAAATATTAAATCAATGCCAAATAACCTTTTGAATTAAAACCCCGATCCCCTGTCAGTCCAGGCCAGATTGTAAGAATAACCATGTTTTGAGGTCGTGGTGGAAGGAGCTGAGATCAGGGGCCAGGCACAACTCAAGGGGTAGTTGATTCCAGAGGGTGGGCGCCCCCACAGAGAAGGCCCTACTCCCAGGGGCTGCCAGCCTACACTGTTTAGCTGACAGTATCCCCAGGGGGCGCCGTCTGTGAGAGTGCACTGGGCGATTGGTATTCGTCAACGGAAGGAGATGTTCTTGCAGGTACCCCAGACCCAAGCCATATAGGGCTTTATAAGTTGTTATCAAAACCTTGAATCTACATAGAAGAAGTAGAAACCAAAGCCTTAAATTCCTTAACAAGAATTCCACCCACTCACTGGTATAGGGTTGTGGATGATACTTGAGTCAAAATTAAAACACAGGAAGTTGAAGCTTTCACCAAACTCATCAGCTCTGTGGACTGATACATTAAGATCACACAGGAAGATGAATAGAACAGAACAGAACAGAACAGAACAGAATAGAATAGAATAGAACTCAGCCCCCTGCTCATGCTATTACCATTAAGGATTAGACATTAGTCTAATTGCTTATACTATTTCAGATAAGATACTGTCTAGTCTCTTCTTAAAAACCTCCAGTGATGGAGCAGCCATGATTTCTGAAGGCAAGCTGTTCCACTGTTTAATTGTCTTCACCATTAAAAAATTTCTCCTTAATTCCAGGTTGCTTCGTTCTTTGATTAGTTTCCATCCATTGTTTCTTGTCCTGCCCTCTGATGTTTGGAGAATAATTTAACCCCCTCTTCTTTGTGGTAGCCCCTCAAATACTGGAATACTGCTATCATGTCACCCCTAATTCTTATTTAGGCTAGCCAAACACAGTAGGAAGCTTGCTTCCTGTCATTCAGGATGCTGCTTATAAGTGCTATGTGCTTAGAGCTCAAAACATTTTTAGAGACCCCCTTCATGGTCTGTTTCTGTTGCTCCCCTCTGGAAGGGAGCTTTGAAGTATTTCTATCAGGACTACCAGATTCTGTAACAACTTTGTTCCCTATTTGTTCCATTTGATAAACTTGCAAGATTTGTTTCTTTTGCCATGTGTATGTATGCATCCAAACTAGACTGTATTGTTTTTCTGTGTCATATAACATATGTGGGTATATGCATAATTTTGTATTTATTTATGTATTTATTTTGTCATGTTTATGTAGTGTATATTAGAAGTGGGCCCCCTCTGAGACCAGTTATCAGAGGTGTCCCCCAAGGAAGCATTCTAGGATCCACGCTCTTTACACTCTATATAAATGACCTTTGTGATCACTTTATTAGCAACTGCATCCTCTTCACTGATGATGTAAAACTATTCAACACCTCCATCAATGTGTCTTTCAAAAAGACCTTGATTATGTGTCTGAATGGTCTAACAGTTGGCAACTCCAAATCTCTACCAACAAATGCTCTGTCCTACACATTGGTAAAAAAAAAATCTATATACCAAATACAAGCTAGGCAGATATGACCTTGTTGATGACCCTCACTTTGTCAAGGATCTTGGTGTTCTCATATCAAATGACCTAAGCGCCAAAGCTCACTGCAATAGTATTGCCAAAAAGGCAATTTAAATTTAAATTTATGAAGCTTCTCCTCTGGTAATACTGATTTGCAAACTAGGGCATTCAAAACCTTTGCTAGACTAATACTTGAATTCAGCTCTGCTGTCTGGAATCTGCACTGTATATCTGACATAAATACAATTGAGTGAGTCCAGAAGTATTTTACCAGAAGAGTACTACATTCCTCTGTTGGCAACAGAATACCCTACAGTATCAGACTTGAGATTCTAGGCTTAGATGATCTTGAACTACTGACAAAGATTGGACTTAAGCATAGTACATAAAATCATATATTACAATGTCTTACCAGTTAATGAATATTTCAGCTTTAATCACAACAACACAAGGGCACACAACAGATATAAACTAAATGTAAACCACTCCAAACTCAATTGCAGGAAGTACAATTTCAGCAACAGAGTGGTCAATGTCTGGAACTCACTACCTGATTATGTTGTCACCTGCTCAAACCCCCACTCCTTTACCCTCAAACTAACCTCTATTGACCTCACCCCATTCCTAAGAGATCTGTAAGAAGCGTGCCTAAGTGTACAATCATGCCTACCGTTCCTGTCCTATTGTCCCCAATTATTAGTTCCTATTTCATGTATTTAAACTTATGTTTATACTTATTTCTATTATATTGTAAGCTTTTGACAAATAAAGAAATAAATAAAGTAAAGTAAAGTAAAGTAAAATAAAATAAAATAAAATAAAATAAAATAAAATAAAATAAAATAAAATAAAATAAAATAAAATAAAATAAAATAAAATAAAATAAAATAAAATAAAATAAAATAATAAAATAAAATAAAATAAAATAAAAATATTCAAATGATAACCCACTAGGACTCTAAGTTCCCTCTCACAGTTACTGTTTTTGAGCCAGGTTCACCTAATATGTACTTATACCTTTGATTTTTCCTGCCTAAATGTAAAATCTTGATTTCTCTACATTAACATTCATTTTGTTGGATAGAGCCCATTGTTCAAGTTTGGCAAGATCTTTTTGGATCCTGTTTCTCTTCTGGGATGTTGGATATTCCTGCCAGTTTAGTGTCATCTGAAAATTTGATGAGTTTCCTTTCTATGCCCTCATCTAAAGTTATTTATGAAGATATTGAAGAGTACTGGGCCTAAGACCAAGCCTTGTGGTACCCCACTACTTACTTCTCTCCATGTGGATGTAATACCATTAAGGATTAGACATTGAGTATGGTTTGTCAGCAAGCTACAAATCTATTTGATGGTGATGTTGTCTATTCAGATAACAGATAATCAGAATTGGAAGGGACCTTGTAGGTCATCTAGTCCAACCTCCTGACCAAGCAGGAGACCCTACACTGACAAATGGCAGTCCAATCTCTTCTTCCACATTTTTCTATCTTACCAAGAAGTAGGTTGTAGTTTTTCTTTGTCAGATGCTAAGGAAAATAGTGTGGCTTTCCTGGATTGTGCAATACACAATAAGGAGACTTTTTTTATACCTAGCAATATGTAAATCAAAGCACAATTTCCTCTTTAAAGGAGACAGTTGGTTTCCCTTTTCAAGCTACACCCACTAACACAAAGTTTGTGCACTTCCCAAAATCCTTTGTCATCCTCCCAACTTTACAGGGAGGAAAAAAATGATCCTGTGTGTCAACTTGTTATTCTTACTAGCAGTCCTAAAAGGTTATAGTTTCCTCCCTATTGAGTTTCTTTCCATTTTAATTCTTGTATACAAAGAGTTCACTCAAATTCCTTTTATTTTAGGTGTCCAATCTCAGATCCAGTTGGTGGAGTCTGGAGGGGATGTGAGAAGGCCTGGAGAGTCCCTCCATCTTTCATGTCAAGCCACTGGATTCTCCTTCGGAAGCCACCACATGACCTGGGTGAAACAGGCTCTAGGGAAAGAACTAGAATATGTTGCTCACATCTACAGTGATGCCAGTCAAAAGTTCTACTCAGACAAAGTGAAAGGACACTTCACCATCTCCAGGGACAATACCCAAAGGCAGCTGTATCTGCAAATGAGCAGCTTCAAACTATAGGACACAGCCATCTGTTACTGTGTAAGAGACATTCACAGTGAGAGGAAACAAGGCAAAAACTGCCCATTTGACAAAGCAGCTCTGCAAACTCCTTTTTGAAACCTTCTTAGAATGTGGCACATGTTTGTTTGTTTGTTTATTCATTTATATTGGGATTTCTATGCCACCCTATCTCCTGAAGGACTCAGGGTGGCTCACAACAATAAAAACATACAGTACAAACCTTAAAAAAATATTAAACAAACATCCCAATTTACAATTAAAACTAACAAACCACCACTGAAAACCCCTCCCCCCCATCAGTCCAGGTTGGCAAGCTGGAAAAGCCATGTTTTCAGGTCACAATGGAAGGATCGAAGGTCAGGAGCCATCCAAAGATCCAGATCATCTTGTGTTCCAGAGGGCACTAATCTCACACTGATGCCGGGGTGGAGGAGGGCATGGAAATAAACCACTCTGCCCTAATAATATCTTATTTCCAAGGCAGAGCTTTTCCACCTGATATGCTTAAAAATTCACCAAATATACCTCAAGACAATATAACTTTTCAAGAGACCACCACCTGATCCAGAAAGCTATATCTGAGTTCAAAACATATAGAGGAAGTCCTCGACCTACAACCACAATTCAGCCCAAAATTTCTGTTGCTATGCAAGACATTTGTTATGTGAGTTTTGCCCCATTTTAATGGCCTTCCTTGCCTCAGTTGTTAAGTGAATCATTACAGGTGATAAGTTAGTAATCTAGTTGTTAACTGAATCTGGCTTCCCTATTGACTTTGCTTGTCAGAAGGTCACAAAAGGCGATCACATGACCCTCCAGGACACAGCAACGGTTATAAATATGAACCAGTTGCCAAGCACCTGAATTTTGATCTTGGGGGTCTTAGTGGACAACCAGCTAAATATGAGCCAGCAGTTTGCAGTTGCAGCCAAAAAAGCCAATGCAATCCTAAATTGCATTAACAGAGGGATACAATCAAGATCCAGCGAGGTACTAATAGCACTCTATAAAGCCTTAGTATGACCACACCTAGAGTACTGCATCCAGTTTTGTTCACCATGCTAATAACAGTGTTCAAATATTTGAGGGGCTGCCACAGAGAGGAGTGGGTAAACCTATTTTCCAAAACACCTGAAGCCCAGACAAGGAATAATAGATGGAAGCTGAACAAGGAGAGATTTAACCTTGAAATAAGGAGAAACTTTCTGACAGTGAGAACAATCAACCAATGTAACAGAAGTTGCCTTCAGAAGTTGTGAGAGTGCGATCACTTGAGACTTTCAAGAAGAGATTGGACTCCCATCTGTCAGAAATGGTGTAGGGTCTCCTGCTTGGTCAGGAGGTTGGACTAGATGACCTACAAGGTCCCTTCCAACTCTGATTATCTGTTATCTGACCATGGGGATGCTGCAGTGGTCATAAGTGTAACCATATTCATAACTCACATTTGTCAATGCCATTGTAACTTTGAATGACCAATAATTAAAATGTTGTAAGTTGTAAGTTGAGGACTATCTGTATTTCTGGCTAACTGTGAAAAGTAAGAAATGTCATTTTCTTCATTATTGGATTACTGAGTGTTTAATATGAAGTTATGGTGTGATTGCCTTGATTTTGACCTTGCAACTTGGTGGGAATCTAAATTCTGTGCCTTAAAAAGTGTGATTTATGCTGTAGTTTGTATGCAGTTAATATAAGGTCCTTCAAAACAAAACCTAGTTAAGGAAACAAAGCTTCTTAAACTTAGGTGTACCATTTTAGTTTTGTCTGTAACATTTTTAAAAAAAAAACATACTTATTCCATGCTTTCTCTGTGCTACTCAGAATCACTTTCCTTAGCTTTTATCCAAAGACATTCTATAAGCTAATTCAATATAAAGTCCAGTATAATACTCACAATGTAGCTTTAAAAGTTTATCATGACTATCTTTAAGTTTATCATCACTTTAAAATTACATTTATAAGATTTTCATAGAAGTTGATGAGAAGAAGGAGCAAATGGTTTTTTTTTAATCCAAGGTTACATGTAGATAGTGGAACAATTTCCTGTTTCAAGGATCACCTTGTTGTTTCCCCTCCATTCATTATAGTGAACAGAAATGACCTTTTGGCTAATTTTGACATCCATAGGAGCCATTTTTGGAGGTAATTCCTTCCTGTCTATAGAGTTTCCTTCCATTTTTTTCTTCTTTGAAGGAGAACTCATAAGTCATCTTTTTTTTCTCTAGGTGTCTAGTCAGAGATCCCACTACAAGAAGCTGGAGGGGACCTCAGAAGGCCTGGAGAGTTGCTTCAGCTCTCCTGCTAAGCTTCTGGCTTTGCCTTTGCAGTTATGGCATGCAGTGGCTGAGACAATATTGAGGGAAAGGACTACAGTGAGTTCTCTACATTGGTACCTCCTCAATTCTTACACACTATTTGGATAAAGTGAAGGGACACTTCAACATCTCCAGGAGCAATGCCAAGGACCAACTATATCTATAAATGAACAGACTGAAGTCTGATGATGTTGTGGTTTGTCAACTGCCAACGGAGATGACAGTCTTGTCAGATGAGTCAGAGGAGACGGAAGGGGTGCCTGGGTTACTATCGGAGCTGGCGGAAAGCTCTGAGAAGCAGGAGGTCTCAGAGCCAGATGCAGAACAGGGTCCATCTACTCACGCTCAGGCAGAGAGACAGCTGTTTTCAGGGCCTGAGCTGAACAAGGGGAAGGAACAGCTGGGCCCTGTTCCAGATGGTCATATGTGCAGAAAAATGCAGAGAGGATAGCAACATAAGACTGAGGGCCAAGTATCCAGGAAAAGAAGGAGACATTAACAAGCCTCTCTCTGGCTGGGATATAAGGAGGAGTAGTGTGGGAGGTGTGGTTGTTGGAGACATCTGTTCATGCTCCAGAAGAGTTTCCTCTGGCAGATTCCTTGTTAGGATTTCCTCGCCACTATCCAAGTTGGTCAGGACTTTTTGTGTTGAGATTGAAGTGCTAACTGAGGATCCCTGCAGGGAATTCAGAGACTGTTAAGGCTTGTGAATCATCTATGTGTGACCTGGAGCTTTGTCAGTGAATGCCATTAATTCCTACCTTTCTAAATAAAAAGGAGTTTCTCCTCACAAGTAGGTTGTTGAGTGGTGCTTGTGAAGGCTGGGTCAGAACAGATGATATGGTGGTATATACTGTACTGTGTGAGGCACAATGAGGAGAATATCATCTATCTATCTATCTATCATCTACCTACCTACCTACCTATTTATCTATCATCTATCTTTACCCACCTCCTATCTATTCCTCACTATGAAAGTCTATGGAGATTCTCAATTATCCAGGTCATGATTGTCCCAAAAATGCTTTTTTCCAAAACCATCCTTGGGGCCTCAATCTGGAGCCATGTCTGAGGCAGTGGTGGGTTTCAAAATACTTTACCACCTGTTCGATGGGCATGGCTTGATGGGCGCATGTGCGCATGCCAAATGCATGCTTTGCGCAGGCACAGAGATTTTCCGACTCACCTCCTGAACTCCTGCACTCTCCCTGTCACTTCAACAGCTGACACGCAGCAATCTGCTGTGCTGCGCAAAGTAGCTGTACTTCAAAAGCAGGGAATAAAGGTCAGTATGTGAGCCCACGCAGACGGCTAGGCCCAAGAGTACCTCCAGCAGGTCCTCAGACAGAACCGGTTTGGTCTCTGCCAATCTTTGGCACTACCAGTATGCCAGAACTGGGCCAAACCAGTAGAATATTACCACTGGTCTGAGGTAACAGCAGATGTATCTTGATAATTATAGAGGAAACTGAATTCTTTAGAATATGTTATGTATGCAGAGTTTGAATTGATTGGTTGTTCTTGTAAAGTGTTTGATATCATTGGTTAAAAAGTGTGGGAAAACTCTGCACTCTGATTGGCTGTCAGCCGAGGCAGCCGGCTATATATAGCTGCCTCAGCTAAGCCAAATCGGGTCTGTTCTGAGCTGAAGTCACATTAAAAATTAAGAGCTGAAGCACTCCGTGTCTGCCTCTTCATGCAAACTTAACACTGGCGACAAGGATGGGATCCTCCTGAAGAAGAAGGTGACGCAGAACAGAAGAAGAGCGAGATGGCTGCGCTGAACACACCCCCAGCCCCGTTCGATCCGATGGCAGAAGACTGGGAGTCGTATGCAGATCGTTTCCAAATGTATCTGGAGGGAAACAATCTTGCCGCCATTTCCGAGCAGCGGAAGAGGGCGGTCTTTCTTACGTACTGCGGTCCGGCAGTTTTCAAGATGGCGAAGGCAGGAGCAGCAGACGTGAAGGTAATGGCTTGGCCTGATTTGGAAAGGCTGTTAAGAGCCCATTACACGCCACAAGTATCGTGCCTCATTAAGAGACACGAGTTTTACCGTCGTGATAAGGGGGGAAATGAAAGCATAAATGACTTCATGGCAAGTTTAAGAGACATTGGGGGTGCATGTGAATTCAACAGTTTAGAGGAGGCCATGTGCGATCGTTTTGTACTGGGCCTTAAAGACAAGGTGTTACAGAGCAAGTTATTAATGAAACCTAAGATCACGCTGAAAGAAGCAATAGAAGAAGCCTCTTCAGCAGAAGCTACCAAGTCCTCAGCAGCAGCCATGAGGAAGATGAACAGGGCCACGAGCCATTCTGATGGGGAAAAGTCCACCACAAATCATTGTGAGGAACTAGATTCTGAGTCAGATTGCAGTGAGGTGGAGGAAGGAATTTACAGACTCAGAATGGAGCGGAAAAAGAAAGACCTGGGAAGAAAGAGGCAAGATTTCTACTGCAGAGGTTGTGGGGAAAGCCACCCCCGCACTGAATGCAAGTTTCTAGACACCATTTGCCTCGGTTGTGAAAGAAGAGGACACCTAGCAAGACTCTGCAAATCATCCAGAACTCCACCAAGCAGAAAGAAGTTTTCTGATAAAGAATTCAAGCATAACAACTTCAGTGAGAAAATGGGGCGCAACACAGAAGCAAATGGGAAGAATGAAACTCATCAGACAGTAACTATTGGTCATTCATCTCCTGTAAAAAGCAGAAAAGTGCATGTCAAGGTACTTATTGAAGGAAGGCCTTGCCAAATGGAAGTGGACTCAGGCTCATACCTATCTATGGTGTCATGGGACACTATTCAAAGATTGTTACCAAATATTCAGAAGACTCGCTTCAAGAAGCAGGCATTGACTCTTAAAGACTACCAAGGGAACAAGATTTCAGTAGTTGGAACAAGAGAATTCAACGTGAAGTTCAAGGGCCACACCAAGCATCTACCACTGACCATTGTGGACAAGGATAGCCCAAGTCTGCTGGGACTTGAATGGTTCAACCCGCTGGGCATCGAGGTGACTGGCATCAATCACTTGAGCAACACTGAGTGGGAAGAGGCCTTGAAGTCTGAGTTTCCAGAGGTCTTCAGCGACAGATTAGGCAAGTATTTGGGGACCCCTATCGCCTTTAACCTAGATCCCAAGGTACAACCAATCCGTTTAAAACCCAGAAGGGTTCCATTTGCCTTAAAGGAAAAAAATTGATGCACAATTAGATAAACTAATAGCTCAAGGGGTTTTAGAGCCCACTGACCACTCCAAGTGGGAGACACCCATAGTCACACCAGCCAAGGCTGATGGGTCTGTGAGAATCTGCGGAGACTACCAGGGGACATTGAACCATGCGCTACAACAGAGCGCATATCCAGTTCCAGTAGTGCATCATTTATTACATTCTCTTGGCAGGGGCACAGTTTTCGCTAAATTGGACCTGGCCCAGGCATATCAACAGTTAACAGTTGATGATGCAACTGCAGAAGCCCAAACCATTGTAACCCATAGAGGTGCTTTCAAATGCAAAAGGTTGCAATTTGGAGTAAGCGTGGCACCAGGCATCTTCCAAAGCCTTATGGAAAGGATGCTCCAAGGGTTGCCAGGGGTGGTGCCCTATTTTGATGATGTTTTAATTTCTGCTGGAAATGACACTCAGTTACATGAGAGATGCAGAGAAGTCCTAACCAGATTAAAAAAAGCAGGGTTAAAAGTCAAAGAAGAAAAATGCGCACTTAGAACAGATAAAGTGGAATTCTTGGGTTACATGATTGATAAACATGGTATCCACCCCACAGAGGCCAAAGTTCAGGCAATCAAAAAAGCCCCCAGGCCAAAATGCAAAACAGACTTGCAAGCGTTCCTGGGACTCATTAACTTTTATCATATGTTTCTACCTCAGAAAGCAACCATTGCAGAACCCCTACATAGATTACTGGACAAAAAATCTGCATGGGTCTGTGGCAGAAAGGAACGAACTGCATTTAATAATATTAAGAGACAAATCACATCTGATTCTGTACTGATACAGTTCTCTGAGAATTTGCCTGTTGTACTGACTTATGATGCATCCCCTTTTGGAGTGGGGGGGGTTGTTGAGCCACATGCTTCCCAGTGGGAGGGAAGCTCCTATTGCATTTTACTCTCGCACTTTGACTAAAGCAGAGAGAAACTACAGCCAACTGGGCAAGGAAGCTTTGGCAATTGTGGCAGCTGTCAAGAAATTCCATGAATACGTTTATGGCAGAAGATTCACCATTGTCACCGATCACAAACCTCTATTAGGCATTGTGGCAGGGGACAAACCAACCCACAATCCTGTCACCAAGAATGCTGAGATGGACTGAATTTCTGGCTGCTTATTCATACAAACTGATCCACAGACCTGGAAAAGACATTGGGCACGCAGATGCTTTGAATCGCTGCCCACTTCCTTTACACATTGAGGACCCTGCTCCTGAGACTCACACCTTTTTTTCTAGAAACTGTTGCCAAGCTTCCAGTCCATGCTGCTGAGATTGCCAGAGAAACTGCCAAAGACACTTTATTGGCTCCTATTGTAGGCTGGATCAAAAAGGTTGGCCACTATAAGATCTACCTCAACTTGCCCAACCTTTTAAATCCAGACAAACTGAGTTATCTGTATTAAGAGGATGTATTTTGTAGGGTAACAGGGTGGTTATTCCTGCAAAACTACAGAAAGAGGTTTTGGAAATGTTACATGAGGGTCATCCGGGAATTGTCAGAATGAAGGGATTGGCCAGGAGTTATGTATGGTGGCCAGGTATTGACAAAATGGTTGAAAACTGGGTTGCATCTTGTCCCAACTGTCAGGTAGTCAGGCCTGCACCACCTCTCGCCCCCACACATGAATGGAAATGTCCTAGGGGCCCATGGTCCAGAATTCACATTGATTTTGCTGGCCCTACCAGAGGGCACACTTTCCTTATTATAGTAGATGCATACTCCAAATGGCTAGAGGTTATCCCAATGGCATCCATCACAGCTGAAGCTGTCATGAAACAGCTTAAAAAGCTTTTTGTAACTCATGGGTTACCTGATGTGCTTGTTTCTGACAATGGTCCTCAATTTACATCCAACCTTTTTGAATCATATTTAGCACAACAGGGTATCAGACATGCCCTGACAGCCCCTGGGCATCCTTCGCTAACGGCGGGCTGAACCATGGTACTATTTACCAAGGAAAACTTCAGCAATTGGGTCCAGGGACATCACTGAGAAAGTTGAAAACTACTCAGTGTCCAGCATATCACTCCCAACCTCTCAACTAACTTAACCCCAGCTGAATTGTTGATGGGTAGAAACTCAGATCTCCCTTGGCACCTTCATCCCTTAGCACCCAATGCACCACTAGATTCCACTAACAAAAATTCCTTTACATTCACTGTGGGTGATTCTGTTTATGCAAAACCTTCTGGGTGAACCATTATGGATTCCTGCTGAGATAACCCAAATCACAGGCCCCAGGTCTTACAGGGTACAAGCGGAGGACGGTGTCCTCTGAGCAGGCACATTGATCAGTTAGATCCAGACTACCTCAGGAGCATTGCCATTGCTCCCCTCTGGTTCCCATACCTACTGCCTCTTCTAGGGGAAGGGAGGATTATGAGGGTAGTCAGCAAGCAAGAATCAATCCCATGTGTAACGAGCTAACACGACAGGTGCCATCCCAAAACCTGTCACAGTGCCAACAACCATTTTACAAATGGAAGATTGCACATCACTACCAGACTTGGGTGCTGACATTGGGTTGGAGATGGATTGGGAGGAGAGACCAGGTTGTAGTAACCAAACAGGTTCTACCATTACTAAAAGTCCAAGTAAGGAGATGTTAACAAACACATTTCCTCCCTCACAATGTGAGAACCCTAAAACATCTGAACCAGGCAGGTCTCAAGCATTGCCGTAAGAGCCCCACCTATTTAAAAGAATACATTAGATCAGGGGTGGCGAACAAGTTTGACACAAAGAGCCACAATTTTAAACTGTGAGAGTCAGAGAGCCACCACGCCACTGGCCCGTTAAGTTGTTTCGAAAATGGGAGGCGAGGGATGACGCCTGCCGGGTGGACTAAACGTAACAATCTCTCCTCAGAGTCCTTCCTCAGAAGCAGCATAACAAAATCCAAACTTGGCAAAGAGCCACAGTATACAAAATAATATAATATAATAATAATATAATAATATAAGAGGCAAAGAGCAGCATTCATTTTGGCGGAAGCCGATCACGGCTCGAGGCAGCGTGTTCGCCACCCCTGCATTAGATAGATGGGTTTGAGTATGGACTAAATCTAGTGGGGAGGGTGTTATGTATGCAGAGTTTGAATTGATTGGTTGTTCTTGTAAAGTGTTTGATATCATTGGTTAAAAAGTGCGGGAAAACCCTGCACTCTGATTGGCTGTCAGCCAAGGCAGCCCGACTATATATATAACCTTTCGGCTAAGCCAGGTCAGGTCCGTTCTGAGCTGAAGTCACATTAAAAATTAAGAGCTGAAGCACTCCATGTCTGCCTCTTCATGCAAACTTAACAGAATATATGAAGTGACTTGTGAGGCTTCCTCAGGCAACAGAGAGTATATTGGGTGGCATTTTTAATTAGTCTTGATATTAGCATTAATGTCACAGTTATTATTTCTGTTTATATGGCTGCCCATTTTAGTAAATCAATGCTGGGCAAATTACAATTGACAAAAATGAGCTGCAAAAATAGCAAAAAGAAAATTCAATTCTTTACAGTTTCTTGAAAAAGGCAAATGAAAAGGAAAATAAAGTTGCAAAGTCTTTCTTGAACTCAGGTATTCTGCACATCTCATATTCTATGTCTAAGGTGTCTCTTTAGAACAACTAGACACAAGAACAGGTTTTTTCCCAAAAGCTATCACTCTGCTAAACAAATAATTCCCTCAACACTGTTCAACTATTACAAAGTCTGCACTACTATTACTGTTAATCTTCTCATCCCTCCTGATCACCCATCCGCTCCCACTTGTGACTGTATGACTGTAACTTTGTTGCTTGTATCATACACTTATTATTTATATTAGATTTATGTTGTTTCCTAATATGATTTGATTTCTTATTGTACCCTATGACTATCATTAAGTGTTGTACCTTGTGATTCTCGACTCTTGACGAATGTATCTTTTCTTTTATGTATACTGAGAATATTTACACCAAGACAAATTCCTTGTGTGTCCAATCACACTTGGCCAATAAAGTGTTCTGTTCTACTCTACTCTACTCTACTCTACTCTACTCTACTCTACTCTACGCTATTCTATTCTATTCTATTCTAGTGCATGATCATCAGCTATTACCTTGAATCACTTTTCAGAAGTGGGGACATTTTGCAAGTCCTTCTTTTAATTGCTGTAATTTAAAGGCTGCCTTCACTTTTGAAAGGACTGGGAAGCTGTTTCAAAATCCCCCCATGTGCAAGGAAAATGTGACTGCACTGAGGAACTATTTTATGTCAACAGATATGTAAATTGAGAGACAGATTCCCCTTTAAAGCAGCCACTTGGTTTTCTTTTTCAGGCTACACATACCAACACAAAGTTTGTGCATTTTCCCACATCATCTCCTATCAATTCTCTTCCATTCATCAGAGGGAGCAAAAATGATTATCTGGCTAAACTTTATGTGTTTACTAGTAACCCTTGGAGGTAATGTTTCCCTCTCTATAGTAGCATCTTCTGTTCTTGTATGTAAGAAATGGCACTGAAATACCTTTCTTTCTAGGTGTCCAATCAGAGGTTCAGTTGGTGGAATCTGGAGGGGACTTGAGAAGACCTGGAGAGTCCCTCCATCTCTCCTGCCAAGCCTCTGGATTCACCTTCAGCAGCTATTACATGGGCTGGGTGAGACAGACTCCAGGGAAAGGAGTGGAATGGGTTGTAGATATTGGTAGATCCTCATCTCCAACTCGCTACTCAGACAAAGTCAAGGGACGCTTCACCATCTCTAGAGATGATTCCCGCAGCCAGCTTTATCTACAAATGAACAGTCTGAAAGAAGAGGACACAGCTGTCTATTACTGTGTGAGAGAGACACAGTGAGAGGAAGTGAATCTGAAACCCATCAAGAACTTTCTCTGTCTCTGAACTGCTTTCCAAAATGTTTCAGTCATAGAAGTTTGGATTTGCACATGAGAACAAAGAAGAAGCTTATAAATCTGTATTATAGTATAGTAAGTGGGATCTTTGAATACATTCACTGAGTTAATCTTGAAATATGCTACATGGAATCTTCTCTGCAGTTGCTGAGGGAGAAGAAGGAATGTTCATGGCTGTGGAATAAAATGAGAAGTTTAAACAAGACTGTTCATTTTCCTTCAGTGGGAGAAATGTGGATTCAGTTCTTACATTTCTTAATATGATATGCTTAACTTCCTCAGTTTCTAGAAATTAAAAGGAAATTAACAGGGAAAAAAAGAATGAAATAAATCCTGTTGTCTCATCTTGTAGACCTGTAGATTTTGCTCATTGACTATAGAAAGGAAAATCAGCCCCATATATTCCACATTGCAAAGCAAGAATTTTATTTAATCAAATGCATTATACTAATAATCAACATGTCTCTCTGCACACTTAGAGGGATGTTTCCATAATCTATTTTGTGTGTGTGTGTGTGTAGGAGGAATTATTCTTTTGTATTCATACTAAGTTGACATTGAGCAATTGTTCCTCACTTCTTGTATATCTGTTGCATTCTAACCAGAGGTGGTATTCAGCAGGTTCTGACCAGTTCTGGAGAACCAGTAGCGGAAATTTTGAGTAGTTCGGAGAACCGGCAAATACCACCTCTGATTGGCTTATTCTCTGCCTCCCGAGTCCCAGCTGATTGGCTGGTTCTTCTTTTGTTGCCCTTCACAGGAGAATGGCACTGGAAAGCAGGTTAGTGGGGTGGGGAGCAAATGGGATTTTGCAGTAACCTTCCCCCAGGAGTGGGGAGGGAATGGAGATTTTGCAAGTATCCTTCCCCTTGTCCACCGAGCCACGCCCACCAAGCCACACCTACAGAACCAGTAGTAAATTTTTTTGAATCCCACCACTGATTCTAACTTGGTGAATACAAAGTGACACATTTGCCTTTCTCTGTCCACTTTGATAATATTGAGTATTGCAGTGATTTCTTGATTTTGACTGTGGACATCCAACAATTGTGCTCTGTAAAGCATTCTTGATTGCTTAATCTACAGCACATGAAAACTGGCTTTATTACCAGATGATAGTTTAATAAAAAGCATTCACACATAGACCCACTTTAAAATCTGTTTAAAGTCATTTAATTATTATTAAAACCATTATTAAATTAATCTTTATTAAAAAAAATAAGCCATCCTTTCTTTCTCTAATGTAGATTATACATCATTTTTGATGGGTTTGTCTATTTATTTATTTATTTATTTATTTATTTATTTATTCCACTTATATGCCGCCCCCTCTCCCAAAGGACTCGGGGGCTCACAATAAAAGAAAATACAACAATAAATTACCTAAAAGCATATTAAACAAACTAAGCTGAATTAACATTAAAACCCCAATTAAAATCAAGAAAACCAAAGGAGTCAGCATAGCCCAGATTGTAAAAACAGCCAGGTTTTAGCACTCGTGGTGGAAGATGGGAGATCAGGAGCAAGCCCGGAGCTCCAGTGGAAGAGATTCCATAAAGTGGGGGCCGCCACAGAATAGGCTCTCCCGAGTCCCATGGCGACATTGAGTCCGAGGGCGGCACACCTGAGGAGGCCCTGACTATGCGCCCATACTGGCGGTTGGTACTGAAACTGGGAGGAGTCGTTCTCGTAAGTATCCTGGACCCATGCCATGTAGGACTTTGAATGTTAACACTAAAACCTTGAATCTCACCCGAAGAAGGCAACTTGAGAAGCCAATGCAAGTCGGAGGGGGGTGTAACATGGGAGTATCGGGAGGCTCCCAACACTACCCAGCGGCTGCATTCTGCACCAGCTGAAGCCTCAGGTGGTATGCAAGGGCAGTCCTAAGTAGAGAGCGTTACAGTAGTCCAGTTGGGAGACAAGGGGCCTGAGTAATGTGCTTGGGGCATCCCGGTCCAGATATGAGTGCAGCTGGCGAACCAGCAGGACCTGGGCAAAGGCCCCTGGCCACGGCACCTGCTCCTCCAACTTGAGCCACATGAGTCAGGGGACCCCAGGTTCCGTGCCCTGTCCCATGACCAAAGATGGAACCTCAGAACTGGACGGGATGTCCGGTATGCACAACCACTCTGTCTTGGCTGGATTGAGTGGGAGCATGTTCCTGTCCATCCAGATCCACACGCTTCCAAACAACGGGACATCCAGGAGAGAGCATCACTGATGTGGTCTGGGGTGGAGATATATAACTGCGTATCATCAGCATACTGATGATAACTCACCGAAACCCGGATGATGATCTCCCCAGCGGCTTCATATAAATGTTGAACAAGAGGCAAGAGAACCGACCCTGAGGTACCCCACAAGTGAGAGACCTCAGAGTCGATCTCTGCCCTGCCAACACTATTTGCGGCATCCCGAGGTGGGAGGAGAACCATTGTAAAACAGTGCCACCCTCCCAACCCCCAGGCGCCGCAACAAGATACCATGGTCGATGGTATGCAGCTGAAGATCTAACAGGACCAGGACAGAGGAAACCCTGTCGAGCCCTAGAGATCATCAATCAGCGACCAATGCTGTCTCCGTGCTGTACCCAGGTCGGAAGCCCGATTGGTACAGATCCAGGTAGTCCGCTTCCTCCAGGAAAAGTGGCAATTGCTGGGCCAGCACACTCTCAACAACCTTGGCTAAAAGCGAAGGTTGGAGACGGAGCGAGTTGTTCAACACGGCTGGGTCCAAGGCAGGCTTCTTCAGAAGGGGCCTCACCACCACCTCTTTCAAGGCAGCAGGGAACAGCCCCTCCCTCAATGAAGCGTTGACCACTGCCCGGAGCCAGCCTGCGTGACCTCCCTGGAGGCATAAACCAACCAGGAAGGGCACGGGTCCAATAAACATGTGGTGGAGCTCAGCGCTGCATGATCCTGTCCACTTCATCCTCAGAAACAGGATCGAACTCAGTCCAGATGACATTGGCAAACCACTCGCCTCCCCCTCTCCAGACCCCTGCAAGTCCGAGGCACCCAACCCTTCCCGGATCCGAGCAATTTTATCCTGCAGATAAAGACCAAATTCCTCAGCTCTGCCCGCCAAAGTCCACCACCTCCCCAAGTGTAGGGAGGGGCGGGCAACCCCAAACAGGCGGGCAGTTATCTGCGGATGCTATGAGGGTGGAGAAGTAAAGCCTCCTGCCGCCCCGCCACCAGGTAAGTCCTAATAAAGGCTCTCAACTGGGCTCCGGTTGGATCGGGCGGGTGCGCCCTCCACCTACTCTCTAGTCCCCTTCTCGGCTTCATCTCCTGGAGCCCTCGGTGTACCAGGGGCCAACAGGATCTGCGTTGAGTAAGGGGATGCATGGGGACAACCCTGTCCAGGGCCCCCTTGTTTTTCAAGATTAGAAAACGAACCTACATGATTCCTTCTGTTATTTCTTCTGTTGTAAATCAACTAATCATATATTTAACTATTAAGACAATTAATTTGATGGATTGTAGGATTTGTCCATCATCACAAACATGAGTGCATTATATGTTTATAGAAGTATGTGAATCTCTTGGAGATCTTTCATTTGTAGTCAGCTTCTCTTTTGGAGCTCCCTCTCTTCCTCATCACTCACACCAGGGTTAGCATTGTGACAATCAATTATATTCATGATAAAGGAAAGCATTTTCTGGAATCTGCAGACGGCTGATAATATATAATTACAGGGCTGGAGGTTAAAACACATGAAGAAGTTACAGGAATTGGGTATATCTAGTCTAATGGAAAGAAGGACTAAGGGTAACATGATAGCAGTGTTCCAAAATAATCCTATCATAAGATCTTATATATCTGTTCCAATTAAATTGTTAATCCTTATTCTTATTCTGATTGTTATTTTATATATCTTTAATAACATTTCTATAATATGTTATTGATTCCAAACTCCTCAAAATCAATCTATCTATCTATCTATCTATCTATCTATCTATCTATCTATCTATCTATCTATCTATCTATCCTACTAGAATACGCCTTCATGTGAAATCCCCAACATTTCCATTTTTAACCATTGTTTTTAACTCTCTTTACTATGTTAGTTCATCTCTTCTTAGCTTGCTTGCCATTCTCTATCATTTTTTGGCCCTTTCCCTTAGTCATTCCTCCTTTCTCTATTATTGTCTGTTTTTTTTTCCAGTTACCAAGTTTTGTCCCCCCCATCTCCTGATCTTTCTGTAATTTCCTTTCCTTTTGTTTAACCTTCAAAGTGTTCTCCCCTTTATTTATTACATCAATCATTAACATCTTAGTTTTAAGAAAGAAAACGTAAAATAATGAAGGTGGCTTGAATATTCCAGTTTAAGCTTCCCTGTTTACAAAAAAAATTGCTTCAGGGGAAAAAAAACTTGAATGAAATGTAGCCCTTTCCTGCAGAAGGCAGGAAATGAAACTCTATGATAATATTTCTAAATATCCAAACTAGCCTGCAAATATTGAGGAAACATCTGGACCTAAAGAATCTCCTTGGAGAATTAGGAAGATGCCTCCTCAACTCCTCACTTTGAACACTGGCAGGGCAATGTTCTCACATGAAATCTCATTGCCTCCCATTGTACCATGAAATTGAGATGATTTTTCAAAATAAAACATTGTATCATTGGTATTTTTCACAAGACAAATTAGAATCTGTAAATGTCCTATTGATTGATTGATTTAATCTGCTGCATCTCTCAATAAGCTTAATGTGGGCAGCTTTCAAACAGTAAAAAGATAAAGAGATTAGATAAAGGGGTATATATAGCTTTAATTGCAATTTTAATGATAAAGCTATATAAAATCTAGAATCAAGGATATAGACTCATGTGAATCAGATTTTCTTGTTACCTTGTCAACCTGGGGGTCCTCCTGGATGCACGGCTCCAGTTAGAGGAGCAGGTGGGAGCTGTCGCCAGGGGGGCCTTTGCCCGGGTCCGGCTAGTTTGCCAGCTCCGCCCATTTCTGGACCGCGATGCCCTACGTACAATCATTCATGCCCTTGTTACTTCGCGACTCAACTACTGCAATGCTCTCTACTTAGGACTGCCCTTGCATACCATCCGGAGATTGCAGCTGGTGCAAAATGCAGCGGCGCGGGCAGTGATGGGAGTTTCCTGGTTCTCCCATGTTGCCCCCCTCCTGCTCTGCCTGCATTGGTTGCCAGTCACGCTCCGGGTGAGATTCAAGGTTCTAACTTTAACATACAAAGTCCTACATGACATGGGTCCTCATTATCTAAGGGAGCGACTCCTGCCGACATCCAATATTAACAACCGGCCCGTCGGCGGCTTCATAATCTGGAGCTCCCCTTGCCCTGACCTCCGCACTTTCCGCCATGATCTGAAGCCCTGGTTGTTTAACCAATCTGGGCTGTGACCCTTGGGTGGGGTGGTTTTAGATCGTGCATTGATTTTAAATTTGTATTTTGTCTTGGGGCTTGTTAGTTTAGTTTAATTTATTTTAACTATTTATTGTTATTGTCTTTTAATTGTGAGCCGCCCGAGTCTTCGGAGATGGGGCAGCATACAAGTCCCATAAATAAATAAATAAATAAATAACCACGTCCACTGGCAAGCATTCTTCTTGTAGAAAGTTATCACCCACCCCACCTAGAAGAATGAAATATTTAGGAAATATTAAAAAGGTAGGATAAAATATTTCCCCTGAAAGAGAAATTAAAATCGGATATTATAGGATTAGCAGGGCTCACAACATTGTGAAATCACCTGGAGACATTATATCAGCCCAAGCAGTGGTGGTATTCTACCAGTTCAGCCCAGTTCTGGAATACTGGTAGTGCCAAAGATCAGCAAAAACTGAACTGGTTCTCTCTGAGGAGCTGCTGTTGGGCTCAACTGCCCACCTGGGCTCCCATACTGACCTTTATTCCCTGCTTTTGAAGCACAGCTTCAAAACGCTCCTGAACAACAAACAACATCAGAAGCATCTTACCTTGCCTAAAGAAAAACAGACCTGATCTGTTGCTCAGCGGTCCAAAGTCCTCTTTTCTGATGAGAGAAACTTTTGCATCTCATTTGGAAACCAAGGACCCAGAGTATGGAGGAAGAATGGAGAGGCACACACTGCAAGATGTTTGAAGTCCAGTGTGAAGTTTCCACAGTCTGTGTTGATTTGGGGAGCCCTGTCATCTGCTGGTGTTGGTCCACTGTGCTTCATTAAGACCAGAGTCAATGCAGCCATCTACCAGGAGATTTTGGAGCACTTCATGCTTTCTTCCACAGATGAGCTTTATGGGGATGCTGACTTCATTTTCCAGCAGGACTTGGCACCTGCCCACACTGCCAAAAGCACCAAAACCTGGTTCAATGACTGTGAGATTATTGTGCTTGATTGGCCAGCAAACTTGCCTGACCTGAACCCCAAAGAGGGCACTGCCAAGAGAAAGATGAGAGACATGAGACTGAACAATGCAGAAGAGCTGAAGGCCGCTATTGAAGCATCCTTGTCTTCCATAACACCTCAGCAGTGCCACAGGCTGATAGCTTCCACACCACATTGAGGCAATAATTGCTGCAAAAGGGGCCCACACCAAGTACTGAGTACATATGCACGCTTATACTTTTCAGAGGTCCGATATTGTTCTATGTACAATCCTTGTCTTATTGATTGCATGTAATATTCTAATTTTCTGAGATTGTGGATTTGGGGTTTTCATGAGCTGTAAGCCACATATATACCCAATCTCAACTCAATTTGAGTCTGGAGGGGATGTTTAGTTCTATCTCTAACATGTCTGTTTCAAAAATTATTATTAATCCATGCTTTCTCTGTGCTACTTAATACCACTTTCCTTAGCCTTAAGCCAAAAGTTTGTCTATTGCCTAATGTAAGGTAAAATCAAGGTTCTTATATTATTTAATACACAGATAAAGGGAAGGGATGTTTCATCATCTCCAAAAAAATAATTCTAGTAGCAAAGGAACAACTTGAAATCAGAGGACACAGTTTATTATTTAACATTATTTGAAACTCACATGAGCAAAGACAATAATCTATAAGCGAGTGTCCTGAGTTGTCTTTTTATCCCAAGCGATATGTAAATTGAGGCACAAACTCCTCTTTCAAGCTTAGGGTTTCCCTTTTCAGGCAACACCCACCAACACAAAGTTTTTGTATTTTGCAGAATCCTTTCCTATCAATTACATAGATCTTTAGAGGAAGCAACAATGTTCCTGTGGCTAAATTTTGTGCCCTTTCTAGCAGTCCTCAGAGGTAATTATTTCTTAACCATTTGGATTATTTTCCTTTTAATTGTTGTATACAGGAGAGCTGACTGAAACTTCTTTCATTTTAAGTGTCCAATCTGAAGCCCAGTTGGTGGAGTCAGGAGGGGATGTGAGAAGACCTGGAGAGTCCCTCTGTCTCTCCTGCCAAGCCTCTGGATTCACCTTCAGTAGTTATGACATGGGCTGGGTGAGACAAGCTCCAAGGAAAGCACTGGAATGGGTTTCACAGATATATCCAAGATCATCTAGTATTTACTACTCAGACAAAGTCAAGGGCCTCTTCACCATCTCCAGGGATGATGCCAAAAGCCAGCTGCATCTGCAGATGGAAAATCTGAAACCAGTCTATTACTGTGCTGGAGACACAGTGAGAGGAAATGAATCTGAAGCTTGGCAAAAACTTACCACTCATCAGAGCAGCTCTGCAAGACTATTCACACTCAGAATAGGGCTGCATTTTTCAATAAGAAATGTGGAAACTGCCTGGTTGCCAGAAAGAAGGAGCTGATCTTGATATCAGCTCTTCGGGGCCTATTTTCAAATTGAAGAGGAAGAAAATAAAGTGAATAGATAAAGGGAGAGAGGGAGGGAGAGAGAGAGAGAGAGAGAGAGAGAGAGAAACATTTGAAAGTTTTAATATGTTTCAAAGCATACCCTCCTATATCAGTAAAAATGTAGCCATGTAATAAAATAAGGATGCCCTGAAACTGATAATAATTGGATTTAGTGGGAAATCAAGGAAGGGGATGGAAGATAAGCTATAATGCTCCTCTCCTCCCCCATGCTTTTCCTCTCCGATCCCTTCTCCTGCCTTCCCTCCCTTCCACTTCTCTCCCCTCCCCTTCCAACCCATATCCTAATTACTAATTGATGATTGTTTATCTTCTAGTGAGAATGTTAGGACTCTTTTGTTCTAGGTCCAGTTAGCAAGCTTGCTGGAAAAAAACATAAATCAATGAAGATGGTTTGAATATTCCAGTTTTATTTTCCCTCTTTACAAAGTGATGTGGCTTTGGGGGAAAACAACAACAACCTTGAATTAAATGTAGCCCTTTAGAATCATGGCAGAAGGCAGGAAATGAAACTTTATGATCATCTTTCTAAATATCCAAACTGCCATACAAATATGGAGGAAACATCTGAACCTAAAGCATCTCTTTGGAGAAGTAGGAAAATGCTTCCCCTTCTCTCTTTGGACACTGGGGGGCAGTGTTGTCAAATGAAACCTCTATCTGCACCCAGTGGGGGTGGGGTGGGGTAAGGAATAAAACAGAATAAAACAGACAGGCTCCAAGAAATAGACTGGAATGGCTTGCAAGAATGGGTACATCTCTAATTTACTACTCAGACAAAATCAAGGAGCACTTCACTATCTTCAGGGATAATTCCTGTAGTCAGCTGCATCTGCAAATCAACAATTTGAAACCAGAGGACATGGCTGTCTATTACTGTGCAAGAGACACAGTAAGAGGAAGAGAATCTAAAGCCCGCCAAGAACTTCCATTACCTCTGAACAACTATTCAAATTGATTAAGTTATATATGTTTGAATTCATGTACTAGAAGAGAGATGGACCACATAAATCTCTACCAAGAGTAAGTGGGATCTTGGAGTAAGTTCACTTAGCTGGTTTAGGAAGAAACCATGTGAGCCATTGAGGTGAAAAGGGAAATTTTGTGGCTCCCCATAATCTATTTCTCTTGCTGTGTGTTGGTACTCCTGCCTATGTACATATAGCATATGTTAAAAAGAAAATCTACAATGGGAATGGAGAAACCACTCTTTTATCCAAAGATATATGTAAATGAAGGGTTAATACACAATTATTCCTCACTTCTTATATGTCTGTTGCAATCCAGATTGGTGAATGCAAAGTGGCTCATTTATGACAACTATTTTACAGCAAACAGAATCTTTGGACAATATAAAAGTAGTTATTTATCTTTCTCTTTGAATTGAGAGTGTCTAATTGGTCAAAATATGAATTGGGATTGACTCTGTGAGTTGGATAGACCCAACTATTCTGGCTTATGAATCATTTTTCAAAGTTTAGTGACCATTTAATATATTGGCTATTTCCAATAAAGAAATAAAGGTTAAGAATCTTCCTAACTCAGATTTGCTAATCTCTTTATATCCTGTCTCTAATGTTTCCTAAACAAGACCTTATGCAAGCTCATGCCCTGTCAGCTTGAATACTTGTTTAAGTTTTTGTTTTATTTACTGTAAACTAAACATGTGCTACTAACTCTGAGGGGAAAAAATCAAATGTATAAGGTGTGTGCAAATAAATCTATAAGTGAATAAATTAAGGGGCACTTTTATCCAAAGCAATATGTAAATCAAGGCAGTTTCCCCTTTAAAGGAGCCCCATGATATCTCTTTTCAGGTTACACCCATCAACAGAAAGCTTGTGCACTTTCTGGGGGCTTCCGGTTTTGAACTTCCCCAAAGACGGACTGCTGACTGCAACTGTGTGCAGCTTTGGTCCATGCTTCGGTGTCAGAGAGCCCCAATCGATCAGATTTGGGGCAGAAGCTGCCTCATAGGGGCAGCAGAGGAAGGCAGGACCATCAGCTGGGTACAGGGGAGTCGCAAATCCCCTCCTCAGCTTGGCAATTGCTCCCTCCCGAAGATGCCTGAAGCGGTGGTCTAAACTGGCCACCCCAAAGGGGAAGATTAAGCTGGAATAAGATTGTGCAGGAGAGAGAAAGAAGCAAACAGCAGGAGGTACGGACGATATAATTAAAAGAAAGGTACCCCCAGGATTAACATTTCAAAGAATTTTTAAGAAAGGATTTAAAGCGGTGAAGAGAAAGAGAGAGAAAAAGGTGTGAATTGCTTTTGACAGTGGTAGGGCTTTGAACTGAGAAAGGTAGAAGCTGGAAGAAGGAATCATCTAATCAATTTGGATAAGTATATTCTGATTCTATATAGGCACTGATAAAGCTGAACTATAGATTGTTAAAGAGAAAATTTAATACCAATTGGATTTGATCTTTTTGTTTGGAAGACTATGGTTTAAAAAGCTCTGAATAATTGAAAAAGAAAAAAGAAAAGTGGGGGGTGAAGATCTATTATAACAAAGAGTGCCATCTAATTTAAATCTAACTTGTTCTTCTTTTAAAAGACTCTGTTTCTTAAAAACTGTAAGGAAAATTGATACAATACAACAAGAACTTTGAAAAATTGAAACATTGAAACATTGAAACAAAGAAAGAAACAGGAAGATTCTGCCCTTGGATTAATTGTTGATTCTGGCATGGATTTGGCATTATATTAGCTGAGGACTAAAACTTGAGAGGAAGAAAATAAAAGCTGAATGTTGGAAATTAACTTCAAAGACACTATTTGGATTAAATTGCTAACTAGAAAGTTGTAAAATGGCGATATCTCTTCTGGAATTAAAAAGGGAACTTAGAAGCATGAAAGAAATATTGCAAGAGTGAGGTGAATCGTTGGTCTTTGCTTTAAAATTTATGGAAAATGCGATTGCAGAATATGAACAACAAAGACAAAAGACAGAAGAGGAGGTGGAGCAAATCTTAGACAGGGCCATCTTTAATTATCATTGAGAACAAAGAACTCTGGAAAGACAGAGGAAAAGAGTTGGAAATAAATATAGGAGATTTAAGAAGTTAAAGAAGGGAATATCCGGAAAATTAAAAAAGGGAAAAAGAATCAGCAGAAATTTGAAGGATGGAAGGAAGCTATAAATAGAGAGGGGGATAAAAACTGGAGTGAAAGAATAAAGGAAAATACAAGGGAAAGAAGGGATAAGAAACAGGATTTGGGAACAAAGAAACATGGGTATTGTAAAAAAATGGGAAAATTGTTTAATTAGACATAGAGATAATGGTTGATTAATATTAGAGAGGGGATTCTGCAAGGTGCTGGGGGGTAACATAAATAAATGTATAGTTATGAATATAGATTGATAAGATGGAAAAGAGAACTGTTATTTCTTGATAATGGAATCTAATGCTCTTTTCCTTTATGTATAGAGATAATTGTAACAAATAATGGAATATGTTTATTAAATATATTGAAATATTTCTAGGACCGGAATGCAGGCTTTTTTGTCTAAATATGAATGGAATAATTAATGGAATACGTGTATTAAATATATTGAAATAAATGAAACGATATAGGAGGAGAGCTGAAATGGAATTAACATCAGTTTCCTGGGTCTGTTTTTTTTTCCTTTTTTGAAGATGGGAACCACATCAGCTCTTTTCCAGTCCTCTGGTAGTTCTCCGGTGCTCCAGGATTTTTGAAAGATATGGTGCAGTGGTTCTGACATGACCTCTGCCAGCTCCTTTAAAACTCAGGGATGTAATCCATCAGGCTCTGGTGATTTGTGTTCATCAAGATCAGACAGGTGTTTTCTTACTATTTTTTTTTTTTTGCTTATTTTAACTTTTATTTCTGGTCTGTCATTTACAGTTATGTTTTTGGTGGGTTGAGCTATAGTTTCTTTTTGCATGAAGACTGATGCAAAGAATGAGTTAAGCAGTTTTGCTTTCTCTCTGTTGCCTGTTACTTCCTTGTCATCTTCTCTTTTTAGTGGACCAACTGTTTCCTTGATTTTTTTTCTTCTTATTTATATGTTGGAAGAAACTTTTTTTTACTATCTTTGACTTTTGTTGCAGGTATTTGTTTGTTCTGAGCCTTTGCTATCCTGACTTTGTCTTTGCAGATTCTGGCTATCTGCTGATATTCTGCCTTAGTTGTATGTCCTTCTTTCCATTTTTTGTACTTGCCCTTTTTTTCTTTCAATTTGCCAGAGAGATCTTTGTACAGCCATGCTGGTTTCTTCTTGTTTTTCTTTCTCTGTGGTATTGTGCTGGTCTGGGCTTCTATGATCATACTTTTCAGAGTTTCCCAAGGTTCTTGAGTTGTTTTCCCCTTTAGGATTTTCATCCATGGAATCTTTCCCAAGTTCTCTCTGAGTTTATTAAAATCGTCTCTTTTAAAATCCAAAACTCTGGTGTCATTATGTTCTAAAAAAATCCTCAATGGATCTCAGAAGAATTTAATTCTCAAAAGACAAAAATCCTCACTGGGAAGCCATGTCTGAGTTTTCAACATATAACATAGAGCAAATCTTTCTGACAATACAAAGGGAGTTATTTATTCTTCTCTTTGAACTGAGAAAGTATATTTGGTCATAATATGAGTTGAGTTTGTCTTTCTGATTGGGTGGACCCAATTACTATGGCTGACAAATCATTCCTCAAGGCTTAGTGACCATTTAGTGTACCAGGTGGTAGCCAATAAAGAAATCAATAAACAAAAAAAAGTTAAGGAAGAAATCATGTAACAAACTTCCTAAGATTTGCTGACCTTTTTTATATTTTGTCAATTAACATGTTTCCATTTACAAGATTTTTTTTTCATTTTAAAAATAAATGTTATTAATCATATTTTCATCATAAAAACACATTTCCACTCATTACAACATTTCAGTATTGGTGTTCACTCACATTGACATACTTTCTAATTATGTAGGTTGCTACTGTATATTAGATATTTGTTTCTGCATTCAACATACACCAAATATTTACAAGCTTATAAACATTATTTATCTCATCTTACTATAGCTCCTACATACCCTTCATCTATCAGCTTTGTGTCTACCTTCCAACCAATTATACCATAAATTCCAAATCTCATAGTACTCCATTTCTTCTCTATCTTTTAATTTCATCGATAACCTGTCCATCTCTGCACATTTTAAAACCTTTTTTATTATCATTATGTTGAAAGGAATATTATCTTATTTCCAGTTCTGGGCAAAGGCAATTCTGGCCACGGTTATTATATGAAGTATTATTTATTAGAATTTTTTACAGATGTTATGTCTTAATATACCCAATAAAAACATCTCTGGTTTCATCTTGATTTTTTGTTTCATAATTTCTTCTAGCCAATTCTTAATTTTGAGCCAATATTTCTTAGCTTTGGGGCAGGTCCACCACATATGGAAGAAAATTCCTTGTTTATGGTTAACAAGATTTTCAAAGCAAGTATATTCTCTGTTACCTTGAACTGTTTCTCAGATGTGCTAAGGTTTTTCAAGCCTTTGTTTTACTTACCGCAAAGTAAACCTATTAACTCAGAGGGGAAAAACCATGTTATCAATAATGGGGAAAATTTGTAGCTCAGGTAGAAATGAGGTGTCCTTGGTATTCTCTGAGACTGGTGGGTTTTTTTTGCATAAATTTCATTGTAATGCAATTTTTTTCAAAAAATACAACAACAACCAAACTTAGAGAGCACTTAGGACCCCTCAAAATCACATCTGTAAGGTATATGCAAATAAGTATTTAAGTGAATGTGCTAAGAGGCTTTTTTATCCCAAGCGATATATAAATCAGGACACAATTTCCTTTTTAAAGAGCCCCCTTTTGAATTATACCCACCAACAAAAAGTTTGAATAGTTTCCCTAATACGCTGCTATCAACTCTGTCCATTCATTAGAGGGAGCAGAAAATTATCCTGTGGCTAAATTTGGTTTCCTTACTAGCGGCCCTCAGAGGTAATTGCTTTGTCCCTATTTAATTTCTTCCCACTTTAATTCTTTTATTTAATTCTTTTATTCACTCTCTTCATTTGAGGTTTCAAATCTGAGGTGCAGTTGGTGGGATCTGGAGGGGATGTGAGAAGACCTGGGCAATCTCTCCAGCTCTCCTGCCAAGGGTTGGGCTATACCTTCAGCAGCTATGTCATGGACTGGGTGAGACAGGCTCCTAGAAAAAGCCTGGAATGGGTGGCATTCACAAGTTATGATGACAGTACTACTTAGTACTCAGACAAAGTGAAGGGTCACTTCACCATCTCCAGGGACAATGGCAAAAGCCAGCTGTATCTGCAGATGAACAGCCTCAAACCAGAAGACACAGCAGGCTATTACTGTACAATTCACACAGTGAGAGGAAGGAAATTTGAATCTTGGCCAAAATCTACCATTCTTCACAGCAGTTCTGCAAGTCCTTTCAGTCTTAGAAGGCTGCCTTTTTCTATGAGGGGAGCCTGAGAAAACTGACTGATTTCCAAGACAAGAAATAGCTGATAATGATCTCAGCTCTGTCAGCGCAAAATCTTTAGAGATACAAAATTCCATTCCTTAATTAGCACTCTTCCATTCTTTTACTGGGTTTCTAGTCAGTGGTGGGATTCAAATAATTTAACAGCTGGTTCTCTGTCCCAATGATTTCTTCCAACAACCAGTTCACCAAACTGCTCAGAAAGTTAACAACCAAAACACTCCTGAAGTGGTGTGAACTGGCTGAATCCCAACACGGTTTTTGTCCAATCCTCACTTTTTTCCCCTCTTTCTTGAGATTCAGATCAGCCATCTTCCCTCTTTCAGTGCATGAATCTCTGTGTTTGAGTCTACATTTCTTTTCTTTTCTGTATCTCTGTACACACACATAAAAACAAAGGGAGAAAGATGAGGAGAGAGAAGGAGAGAGGATGAGAGAAAGCAACACACACTTGAAAGTTTAAGTTTGTTTGAAATCATGCTCCCCTCTATCAGTGGAAATGTAGCCAGGGAATAAAATCAGAATGCTGTAAAACTACTAATAGTACAAAACCAAGAAATGTGACAGAAGTTGAAAAACAAGCCACCTCTCCTATCTTCTTCTGTCCTTGCCCCTTCCCTGCCCTATCCTCTGCTCCTCTGTCCTTCCCTTCCCTTCGACACCGTATCCTAATTGCTCATTATGGATTGACCATCTTCTAGTGAGAACTTTAGGACACTGAGGAAACATCTGGACCAAAATAATCTCCTTCAAGAAGTAGGAGGATGCTTCCCATCCTCAGTTTAGACACCAGGGGACAGTGTTGCCACATGAAACCCCATGGCCTCTGCACCCAATGGGGGATGGGGTAGGGAATCAAACATGTGTTATTAGATATTTTCTGATTTGGCAGGCACAGTAATTTTTATGTTATTTCCGTAATAGTTCGCTGAAAAGGTCTCATGAAATTTTCACCTCTCAGGAGGGTACAATCCTCAACATGAAGGTGAGAATTTTCTTTATATATAATTTTATTTAGTTTACTTTATTGTCATTGTACCTCGTACAACAAAATCAAACACCATCTTCAGTGCACATCATGACCATGAAAATAAACACAAGCACACATCCTTCAAACTCCACACATTGAACTGAAAACTGACAACACCAACACTGCACTATACAGTAGAATTCAAAAGAGCTACTGCCCTGGGATAGAAGCTGTTTTTCAGCCTATTTGTGCTTGTTTTTAATATTCTGTACCATCTGCCAGATGGTAAAAGTTCAAAAAAAGGGTTCCCAGGATGAGATGGATCTTTGAGAATATTTTGAACTTTCTTAAGGCAGCGGGAGCTATAAAGCTCTTCCAAAAAGGGGAGAGGGCAGCCAATGATCTTCTGGGCAATGACGTTAGCCCTCTGGAGTGCTTTCCTATCTGCCACTGTGCAATTGGCAAACCATACAGAAGTGCAGTTCTATCTGTTCTATCATAGGTGTTTCTCACCAGAGAAATTACCTAGAACCTTTAAATGTCCTTCAAACTTTTCAAGGAAATGCACATAACATAAAGTTATGTGGATTAACTTTATTATCATATGTGGTGGACATGTACAATAGTTGAAAAGATATGGATACAAATTTGCCCAGTGGTAAGACTAATGGATAGGCACTTAGAAGACAAATCATGGAACTCTCTCAGATCTGGTACATCTCTCAGCGATAAGGTGAATGTGGGCAGCTTTCAAACAATAAAAAGATAAATAGCAATAGCAGTAACAATGGCATTTTTACTTATATACCTCTTCACAGTGCTTTACATACCTCTCTAAGTGTTTTACAGGATCAGCATATTGCCCCTAACAATCTGGGTCCTCATTTCACCAACCTCAGAATGATGGAAGGCTGAGTCAACCTGAAGGTGGTCAAGATCAAACTGGTGGCAGTCAGCAGAGTCAGCCTGCAATGCTGCATTCTAACCCTTGTGCCACCATGACTGGATAGGTAAAAAGTTAAAAATATATATTTAATTGGAATTATAATTATAAGCCTATATCAAATCTGGAACCAGGGAGAAAGACTCGTGTGAATGAGATTTTCTTCTTACCTTGTCAGCCACTTCCACTGGTGAGCATTCTTCTTATAGAAAGTTAGCACCTACCCCTCCTAGAAGAATGAAATATTTTATGAAATGTTAAAAAGACAGGATAAAATATTTCCCCTGAAAAAGAAATAAAAATCTTAAAGGAAACAGAACCCCAGAACCCAAGCTCCCTGCCCCCAGCAGATATTTTTGTGCACATTAAGAGAGACTGGGCCAACCTATCTACAAGACAAAAGGCCTCCAGCTTCAAGGTGATTAAGACATGACCCCTCAGGACATAATAGGATTAGCCTTCTACCTATTCAGCAGCAGAGCTCATTGCATTACAAAATCACCTGGGGACATTATATCAGTCCAAGGTTCAACCAGTTTGATTCAGAGAAACGTAACTCCACATGGAGTCTGACTATAGCCAATAGAATACATGCTCTTGCCACAGGAACACAAAGCTCAAGGGCAAGGCCCCAAAGACTTATAAATAGCACTCACTCTCCATTCCAGGTGGTCAGCTGCCCAGGACCTCAAACCCATGTGGGTCCATCAATAAACCATGTTTCCAATCAGCCTCCTTGTTTCCAGTGTCTTTCTCCCCACTTGGAACTGAACCAGATGGATATTTCTTCCAACACTCTCATGGCCCTTGCCATCTGGCAAAACCACTCTTTTATACCCTTCTGCAAGGCCAAAAGGGTGGGGGCAGTTCTCACTTCTGGTGGTAGAAGGCCAGAGCAGAAAAGGGTCTTTTCCATGACCCCCTTAAGTGACATTTGTTAGATTTGCATGAAGAGTCAGACGCGGAGTGCTTCAGTGAAGAGTTTATTAGTGACTACAGCTCATAACAGACCCGATTTGGCTGGGCTGCAGCTGCTACTTATAGCCAGCAGCCGCAGTTGCCAGCCAATCAGAGTGCAGGGTTTTCCCGCACTTTTTAAACCAATCATACTTGACATTTTACAAGAACAATTCAAACTAAACCAATGACATTCAAACCTACATACATAACACCCCTCTCCACTAGGTTCAGTCCATACCAAAACCCAACCTATCTAATGTATTCTTTTAAATAGGTGGGGCTCTTATGTGTACGTTGAGACCTTCGTGGTTCAGAAGTTTTAACGTTCTCACCCAGTGAGAGAGAAAATGTGTCTGTTGACATTTCCCTAGTTGCACTTCCTGTGAAAGAAGACCCTGTTTGATTGTTAGAATCTGGTCTCTCCTCCCAACCCATCTCCAGCCCAATGTCAGCACCCAAGTCAGGTAGTGATGTGCAATCTTCCACTTGTAAGGATGGATTCTGGCATTGTGACAGGTTTTGGGATGGTTCCTGTCGTAATGGCTCGTTACACATGGGGTTGATTCTTGCTTGCTGATTATCCTCATGCTCCTCCCCTTCCCCTAGAAAAGGCATTAGGTATGGGAACTAGAGAGGAACAACTGCGATGTTCCTGAGGTAATCTGGATCTTAACTGATCAATGTGCCTGCTCCAGAGGACACCATCCTCTGTTTGTACCCTGTAAGAATGAGGGCCAGTTATTTGAGTTATTTCAGCAGGAATCCATGAAGGTTCACCCATAAAGTTCTTAGCATAAACAGAATCACCCACACTGAACATGCGAACTTTGCTAGTGGAATCTAGTGGTGCATTGGGTGCGTAAGAGGGATGAAGGCGGTCAAGGGGAGACCTAAGTTTCCTACTCATCAACTACTCTGCTGGGGATAAGTTAGTTGATGGATTAGGAGTGATGTGCTGAACACTAAGAAGTTTTTCAACTTTCTCAGTGATGTCCCCAGGCCCCAGTTGCTGAAGCTTCTCTTTGGTAAAACATACCATGCGTTCAGCCCGGCTGTTAGCCAAAGGGTGCCCAGGGGCAGTCAGGGCATGAGTGATACCCTGTTGTGCTAAATAGGATTCGAAAAGGTTGGATGTAAATTGAGGGCCATTGTCAGAGACAAGAACATCAGGTAACCCGTGGGTTACAAAAAGCTTTTTAAGCTGCTTGATAACAGCATCGGTTGTGGTGGATGCCATAGGGATTACCTCTAGCCATTTGGAATATGCATCTACTATAATAAGAAAGGTGTGCCCTCTGGTAGGGCCAGCGAAATCAATGTGAATCCTAGACCATGGGCCTCTAGGACATTCCCATTTCTGTTTGGGGGCGAGAGGTGGTGCAGGCCTGACTACCTGACAGTTGGGACAAGATGCACCCAGTTTTCAACCATTTTGTCAATACCTGGCCACCATACATAACTCCTGGCCAATCCCTTCATCCTTACAATACCAGGATGACCCTCATGTAACATTTCCAAAACCTCTCTTTGCAGTTTTGCAGGAATAACCACCCTGTTACCCCACAAAATACATCCTCTTAATACAGATAATTCAGTTTGCCTGGACTTAAAAGGTTGGGCAAGGTGAGGTAGATCTTGTAGTGGCCAACCTTTTTTGATCCAGCCTACAATAGGAGCCAATAAAGTGTCTTTGGCAGTTTTTCTGGCAATCTCAGCAGCATGAACTGGAAGCTTGGCAACAGTTTCTAGAGAAAAAGGTGTGAGTCTCAGGAGCAGGGTCCTCAATATGTGAAGGAAGTGGGCAGCGACTCAAAGCATCTGCGTGCCCAATGTCTTTACCAGGTCTGTGGATCAGTTTGTATGAATAAGCAGCAAGAAATTCAGTCCACCTCAGCATTCTTGGTGACAGGATAGTGGGTGTAGGTTTGTCTCCTGCCACAATGCCTAACAAAGGTTTGTGATCTGTGACAATGGTAAATGTTCTCCCATAAAGATATTCATGGAATTTCTTGACAGCTGCAACAATTGCCAATGCTTCCTTGTCCAATTGGCTGTAATTCCTCTCTGCTTTGGTCAAGGTGTGAGAGTAAAATGCAATAGGGGCTTCCCTCCCACTGGGAAGTCTGTGAATCAACCCCCCCCCCCACTCCAAAAGGGGATGCATCACAAGTCAGTACAACAGGTAAATTCTCAGAGAACTGTATCAGTACAGCATCAGACATGATTAGTCTTTTAATACTGTTAAATGCTGATTGTTCCTTCCTGCCCCAGACCCAAACAGACTTTTTGTCAAGTAATCTGTGTAATGGTTCTGCAATGGTTGCCTTCTGAGGTAGGAACATGTGATAAAAGTTAATGAGTCCAAGGAAGGCTTGCAAATCTGTTTTGCATTTTAGGTCTAGGGGCTTCTTTGATTGCTTGGACCTTGGCATCTGTAGGGTGGATGCCATGCTTGTCAATCATATAGCCCAGGAACTCAACCTTGTCAGTTTAAGAGTGCATTTTTCTTCCTTGACTTTTAACCCGCTTTCTTGAATCTGGTAAGGACTTCTCTGAGTCTCTCTTGTAACTGAGTGTCATTTTCAGCAGAGATTAACACATCATCAAAGTAAGGCACTACCCCTGGCAGTCCTTGAGCATTCTTTCCATAAGGCTTTGGAAAATGCCTGGTGCCACGCTTACTCCAAACTGTAACCTTTTACATTTGAAGGCACCTCTATGAGTCACAATGGTTTGGGCCTCTGCAGTGGCATCATCAACTGTTAGTTGTTGATATGCCTGGGCCAGATCCAATTTAGCAAAGACTGAACCCCTGCCAAGTGAATGTAATAAATGATGCACCACTGGACCTGGGTATGCGCTCTGCTGCAGTGCATGGTTCAGTGTCCCCTTATAGTCCCCACAGATTCTTACTGACCCATCAGTCTTGACTGGTGTGACTATGGGTGTCTCCCACCTGGAGTGGTCAGTGGGCTCTAAAACTCCTTGAGCTATTAGTTTATCTAATTGTGCATCAATTTTTCCTTTAAGGCAAATGGGATCCTTCTGGGCTTTAAACGAATTGGGGCACCTTGGGATCTAGGTTGAAAGTGATAGGGGTCCCCATATACTTGCCCAATCCTTCACTGAAGACCTCTGGAAACTCAGACTTCAAGGCCTCTCTCCCATTCAGTGTTGCTCACGTGATTGATGCCAGTCACCTCGATGCCTAGTGGATTGAACCACTCAAGTCCCAGCAAGCTTGGGCGGTCTTTGTCCACGATGGTCAGGGGCAAATGTTTGTGTGGCCTTTGAACTTCACGTTGAATTCTCTTGTTCCAACTACTGGAATCTTGTTCCCTTGGTAGTCTTTAAGAGTCAGTGCTTGCTTCTGGAAATGCTTCTTCTGAATGTTGGGAAGTAGCCTGTGAATAGTGTCCCATGACACCATAGATAAATAGAGCCTGAGTCCACTTCCATTTGGCAAGGCCTACCTTCAATAAGTACCTTCACATGTACTTTTCTGCTTCTTAAGGTTGAAGAATGACCAATAGTGACTGTTTGATGAGTTTCATTCTTCCCATTTGCTTCTGTGTTGCGCCCCATTTTCTCACTGAAGTTGTTATGCTTGAATTCTTTATCAGAAAACTTCTTTCTGCTTGGTGGAGTTCTGGATGATTTGCAGACTCTTGCTAGAGACTCTCTTTTTTCACAACGGAGGCAGATGGTATGAAAAAACTTGCATTCAGTGCAGGGGTGCCCACCCCCAACCTCTGCAATAAAACTCTTGCCTTTTTCTTCCAAGGTCTTTCCTTTTCTTCTCCATTCTGAGTCTATAAATTCCTTCCTCCACCTCACTACAGTCTAAATCAGAATCTATTTGCTCCCAATGGGTTGTTGTGGATTTTTCCACATCAGGATGGCTTGCAGCCTTGTTAATTTTCTTCATGGCTGCTGCTGAGGACTTGATAGCTTCCACTGAAGAAGCTTCTTCTATGGCCTCCTTAAGCGTGATCTTAGGTTTCATTAATAATTCGCTCTGCAAAACCTTGTCTTTTAGGCCTAGAACAAATCAATCGCGCATGGCCTCTTCAAAGTTGATAAATTCACATGCACCCCCAATGTCCCTTAACCTTGCCACGAAGTCATTAATGTTTTCGCTTTCCCCTTGATCCTGATGGTAGAATTCGTGTCTCTTAATGAGGCACGATACTTGGGGTGCGTAATGGGCTCTTAATAACTTTTCTAAATCGGGCTAGTCCATTACCTTCATGTCTGCAGCTCCTGCCAATGCCTTCGCCATCTTGAAAATGGCCGGACCGCAGTGGGTGAGAAAGACTGCCCTCTTCCGCTTGTCGGAAATGTCAGCGAGATCGTTTCCCTCCAAATACATTTGGAAATGATCTGCATACGAGTCCCAGCTTCTGCTGTCGGATCGAACGGGGCTGGGGGTGTTCAGCGCAGCCATCTCTCTCAGCTTGTTCTCCGCATTGTCTTCTCTTCAGGAAGGATCCCACCTTCGTCACCAGTGTTAGATTTGCATGAAGAGTCAGACACAGAGTGCTTCAGTGAAGAGTTTATTAGTGACTACAGCTCATAACAGACCCGATTTGGCTGGGCTGCAGCTGCTACTTATAGCCAGCAGCTGCAGTTGCCAGCTAATCAGAGTGCAGGCTTTTCCCGCACTTTTTAAACCAATCATATTTGACATTTTACAAGAATAATTCAAACTAAACCAATGACATTCAAACCTACATACATAACAAAATTCCTTGGCAGAGTTCACAGAAAGCCCCTTCCATTGGGTGAGTGCAGCAGGCTAGTCCAATTGAGGTAAGACAGCTCCTCAGAGTCATTTTATATATGACAACTGCAGGGAGTTTATCATATGCTCAAAAATGGAAAGGCTTAGCACCACCTACAATGTGTAATGGCTGATCAGGATAAAGGAATTTGTGGAGATGGCTAAATTAAGATTTCGATTAGAAATAAAAGCAATGATCATGGCTGACTGGAAATTTCTTATATAGTTTTTGTATGAAATTGAAAAAAATATTCTCATGATTTGAGGTTTTGTTGATGAGAAAAGTAGGATAATATAAAAATTTGAGCTGTTTTGGTAATCATAAATCAAAGTTAATATTGTACTTCTTTTTTTTTGCTGAAGAAGAAATTGGAAGCTTCTTTTTTGCTATTTATTTTCTTTTTCTGCATTTTGTTTCTTTCCTTTCCCCTTTCCTTTCCTCGTTCCTTTCCTTTCCTGTCCTGTCCCCTTTCTTTTCTTCTTTCCTTTCTTTTTCTTTCCCTTTCCTTTCCTTTCCCCTTTCCTTTCTTTTCCTCTTTCCTTTCAACTTTCCTTTCCTTTTCCCCTTTCCCTTTCCTTTGCTTTCCTTTGCTTTCCCTTTCCCTTTCCTGTCCTGTCCCCTTTCCTATCCCCTTCCCTTCCCTTCCCTTCCTTTTCCTTTCCATTCCTTTCCATTCCTTTCCTTCATTATTAATCTTAGTTAGTTTCTATTATTTTCATAACACATTTAATGTTTTAATTATAAATCTCCATCATGAATTCATACCTGAGTTGACTGTACTTGTGTGTCAGGATTCCAACATGCACCCCCATTCAAATCATAAGTCTCTAGCCACATCTCTCACAGGAAAAAAGGTTGATTTATTAGGAATTGACATGTTGGCATTTCCTGGTTGCAGCCAACTTTGACACATCATTCATTTCACCCTTGACCTTGGTCTTCCCCCGACCCCCTGGATGTATATTCTCCAATGAGACATATCCATAGCCAAGAGTCATCAATCATGCTCTCCAGTAATAATTTTGTATGCCAGAAGCTTCGGTTGCCAAAGTGCTTATCAGAAGCATTTAAGGAATGCACTGCTTTCCCCCACCTTTCTGCTGGCAACTAAACAGACCAAAGAAGTATTTTTTTAGTTGACATTGTGTTTTGTTAAATATAGAGTAAAGTAAATTTGTTGGAGTATACAAAGAGATTTATTAGTATAACTCAGTCTCAGTGTTTTAGTAGAATTTTTTTTATTAGGCGTGGTATTAGTATTACTGTTGCCATTATTGTTATTTCAATTTGCATAGTTGCCCATCATGGTGAAGGAAGTCTGGGCAACCAAAAACTTATAAAATAACCAAAGAAAATAGCAACTAAGAAAAGCAATATATAAAATGAATATTACTGCCAAATTAAAACTGAATCTAAGAAGCAAAGAACCTCCCATGTACTTGATTTGTTTCTTTTCTCTGTGATTTTTTTTCATTCATCAATGATTTACAACATTGTGGAATGAGAAGCATTCAAACATTGGCCCCGCATTTAAGTCTTCTGGGTTTCTTCAAAATGGCCTATTAAAGTGGGGGGAAAGTATAAACTCTTCCCTGCTCTATTCATGTTCTATTTCTAATGCCTCTATGCCACCCTATCTCTTGGAAGACTCAGGGCGGCTTACAATAATAAAAGAATATAATACAAATATTAAAAAGCCATTAAATTTGAAATCCCACTAAACCAATAAAACTAATAAAAACCATTTCTAAAATCCCATCCCCTCCATCAGTCCAGGCTGGCAAGTTGGAAAAGCCATGTTTTTAGGCCACGACAGAACAACCGGAGGTCAGGGGCCACCCAGAGCTCCAGGGGCAGGTGGTTCCATAGGGTGGGTGCTCCCACAGAAAAGGCCCTACCTCTGGGGGTTGCCAGCCGACATTGCCTGGCTGATGGCAGCCCAAGGAGGCCCTGCCTGTGGGAGCGCATGGGACATTGGGAAGCTGTTACTGGCAGCAGGGTCTCCCGGAGATACCCCGGTCCTATGCCATGTATGGCTTTATAGGTCAACACCAACACCTTGAATCTCACCCAGAGGGCAACTGGTAACCAGTGCAGCTCACGCAGGAGGGGTGTAACATGGGACTATTGGGAAACTCCCATCACAACCCGCATTGCCGCATTCTGGACAAGTTGAAGCCTCCGGGTGGTCCTCAAGGGCAGCCCCATGTAAAGAACATTGCAGTAGTCCAGACGGGAGGTAACAAGCACATGAGTGACCGTGTGGAGGGCATCTCGATCCAGATAGGGGTGCAACTGACGCACCAGGCAAACCTGGACAAATGCCCCCCTGGCCATGGCTCCCACCTTCTCCTCCAAACTGAGCTGGGCATCCAGGAGGACACCCAAGTTGAGATCCCTATCTATGGGGGGCAACACCTCTCCACCCATAGCTAAAGGTGGAACATCCTAGATAACTCGAGATGCTGGTATATACAGCCACTTGGTCTTGGCCGGGTTGAGCTGGAGCCTGTTCCTTCCCATCCAGACCCGTACTGCCTCCAGGCACCTGGACATCACATTGAGGGCACCACTGGGTTGGTTAGGGGTGGAGATGAAAAGCTGGGTATCATCAGCATACTGATGATACCTCACCCCAAAACCATGGATGATCTCACCCAGCAGCTTCATATAGATGTTGAACAGGAGGGGCGAGAGAACCGACCCCTGAGGCACCCCACAAAGGAGGGGCCTCAGGGCCAATCTCTGCCCCCCTGCCAACACCACCTGCATACGACCCGAGAGATAGGAAGAGAACCACCGTAAAACAGTGTCCCCCACCCCCAACCCCTTGAGGCATCACAGTAGGATACCATGGTCAATGGTATCAAAAGCTGCTGAGAGATCTAACAGGACCAGGACAGAGGAATGACCCCTATCCCGCGCCCTCCAGAGATCATCCACCAGTGCGACCAATGCCATCTCCGTGCTGTGCCCAGGCCTGAAGCCCAATTGGTACGGATCCAGATAATCAGTTTCCTCCAGGAACACCGGAAGCTATCGGGCCACCACGCTCTCAACAACCTTCACAACAAAGCGAAGGTTGGAGACAGGATGGAAGTTGTTTAAATTAGCTGGGTCCAAGGCAGGCTTCTTAAGGAGGGGCCTCACCACCGCCTCCTTCAAGGTGGGGGGAAAGCATCCCTCACTCAAGGAAGCATTAATTACTGCCTGGAGTCAGCCTTGTGTAACCTCCCGGGCGGCATAGACCAGCCAGGAGGGACACGGGTCCAATAAACACATGGCAGCACTCAGTCTGCCCATGATGCTGTCCACCTCATTTGGAGTCACAGGATCAAACTCCTCCCAGATGGAATCCCTAAGACCTGTCGTATAACTCCCATCAGACTCTGACCAGTTGGAGTCCAAGCCAGCCCGGATCTGAGTGATCTTGTCCATCAGATGCTGACTAAACTCCTCGGCACGTCCCTGCAGAGGGTCCTCCCCCCTCTGATTAAGGAGGGAGCGGGTGACCCTGAACAGGGCGGCCGGGCAATTATCTGCAGATGCAATGGGAGCAGAGAAGCCGCTCTCATCACAGCAAGTTAAGACCTAATATAGGTTCTTAACTGCAATCGGTCAGATTCGGACCTGCTGGACCTCCAACAGGTCTCTAGGCCTCTCCTCTGACACTTCATTTCCCGGAGCTCCGCAGAAAACCAGGGAGCCAACTGAGATCTGCACCAGGTCAGAGGCCGCAAAGGAACAACTTGGTCAAGTGTCCTGGAGGCAGCCATCTGCCAGGTGTCCACCAGGGTCTCAACCGAGTTGTGGGCAATGGAAGCTGGAATTAACCCAACCGCTGTCTGGAACCCCTCTGGGTCCATTAGGTGCCTGGGGTGGAACCATCTCATCGGTTCTACCTCCCAGCATTGAGGAGCAGCATTTTGGAAGGTCAGCCGTAGGAGGGAATGATTGGTCCATGGCACGGGATGGATAGTTGGAGATCCCCCACCCAGATCATTACACCACTGTCCCGAAATAAAAACAAGGTCAAGTGTGTGTCCCCCCTCATGAGAAGGACCCTGTATTATTTGAGTCAGGTACATGGCTGCCATGGAAACCATGAACTCCTGATCCATCCTTGACACCCCGCCCCCCAGAGAAGGCAAGTTGATCAATTAGCTTGAATCAATTCTGAAAAGTGGTGAACATTTTCAAGGCTTTGCTTTAATTGTTCTAATTAAAGGATGCCTTCAGCTGTCTTAAAGTTGGAAAGTTACTTAAAGATCACCACTGCAGGGAGCGTGCACGGAAAACTATGAAATAAATGCACTGAGGAGTTCTTTTATCTCAAGTAATATGTAAATCGAGGCACAATTTCCTCTTTAAAAGAGAGAGCTGGTTTTACTTTTAAGGTTATACCCACCAACACAGCTTTTGTGCTCTTTCCCCAACCTTCTCCTATCATATTTTCTCCCATCCCTCCATTCATTAGACAGAACAAAAATGTTCTTTTGGCTGAACTTGATGTTCTTACTTGCATCCCTTGGAGGTAAATGTTTCCCTCTACATATATTTTCCTTCCATCTGTTGTTATTGTATTTAGGATATCTCATTGAAATATCTTTCTTTTTAGGTACCAAATCTCAAGTCCAATTGGTGGAGTCTGGAGGGGACTTCAGGAGATCTGGAGAATCCATTCGTATCTCTTGTCATGGCTCTGGTTTCACCATGAGGAGCTACTGGATGCACTGGGTGAGACAGTATCCAGGAAAAGGACTGGAATGGGTTGCAGGAATGGGTACAACTATAATTCAATACTCAGACAAAGTCAAGGGATTCTTCATCATCTCCAGGGATGATGCCAAAAGCCAGCTGTATCTGCAGATGAACAATCTGAAACCAGAGGACACAGCTGTCTATTACTGTGCAAGAGGCACAGTGAGAGGAAGTGAATCTGAAGCCCATCAAGAACTTTCATTACCTCTGAGCAATTCTCCAAATTGATTCAATCACTTCCTCATGGTGAAGCCAGAGCCATAACAAGAGATACGTATGGATTTTCCAGATCTCCCAATTTCTGTACTGGAAGAGAAAAGAACCATATGAATCTCTACATTACAGTAGTGACATATTGGAATTAATACACTGGGCTGATTTTGGAAGAAGCTACATTGAATTTTGTTAATATTTGGTTGAAAAAGAGGAAAAGAAGAAATTTCATGGTGGTAGAAAAAAAATGCGACATTTAATTATAAGAGTTTGATTTTCCTTAGATGGAGAAATATGGATTCATTTCTTTCTTTTTTCCTTCTATTATTTTGAAATGCTGTTGCCTTTCATTCTCTCTGTATCACCAACTCTCTTCTATTTAATACTCCTTTTTAATTCCTTCTCCATTAATTTGCAACCAGTTCAGTTTGTTTCTGTCAGTGTTGCCCAATTGCCTCAGTTTCATTCTTTTCGACATGATCTTCATTTTTCATTCTTCTCCATCAATTTATATTCAAACTACTTAGACTTGAATTTCTTCCTTTTACATTAGTTCTCTATTAATCTATGTTTAATCCCTTAAAGCCAAATAGTGGCAATTTCAACACTTGTCTCCCAGGAACCTTCTTTGTCTCCATATTTTGGATCTTCTTCCTGTCTTCTCCTTGCCATGACCTATTAACCAGGAATTGCCTCGACTTAATGTGTTCAACACTCACTTTAAAATAAGGGACTCTTTTAAAAAACCCAACCTCTGGAAATTAAAAGAAAAAAAAGAATGAAATAAATCCTATGGTCTCATCTTGTAGGCCTCTAGATTTTGGTAAGTGACCACAGAAAGGAAAATCATCCCTATAATGTCCACATTACAAAGCAAGAATTTAATCAATGTATCCCAGCCTATTGTATTTATAAATAAAAATGTTTGTCCTGCCCCAAATAAGGATATCTCCATAATCTATTTTTCTATGTGCAGGGCTGGGTGAATGATGCATTCTTGTGTGTGTATTGTTGTGGTCTGCCAGCAACCTGCAGAAACGGCAGCAGAGTTGGACAGTGGGGAAGAACATGGGCCAGTCTGCGAGTCTGGGGAGGACTCGGATGAGGGTCCTGTGTCTGATACAGAGATGGGGCCAGGGCCATCTGGGAGTTATGTGCTGAATCCAGAGCCTCCAGTATCTGACAGCAGTGAGGTAGAGAAACAAGGGGAGACTATTCCCAGTATGCACATGCACAGAGCTGTCTGAAGGCAAGAACAGCTCAGACAAAACTGGCGACTCGGGAGTGAAGGCATGGAGGTGATTTAGGTCAAATTTGCTAACCTTTTATATCTGTCTCAAATGGGTTTAGTTTTAAAAAAACAAGGCCTTAAGCAAGCTTATTCTCTGTTATCTTGAATTGTTTTTCAGAAGATGAAATTTTTCAAGTCTTTGTTGTACTTACTGTAAAGTAAACATGTCCTATGAACTCAGCGAAAAAAAATCACTTTGTCTGCAAATAAATCTATAAGTGAATGCATCAAGGGGCAATTTATCCAAAACAATATGTAAATCAGTTACCATTTCCCCTTTAAAGGATCTCTGTGATATCTCTTTTGGGTTACACCTACCAATATAAATCTTGAGCATTTTCCTGTATCTTTTCCTATTAATTTACTCCATTCATTAGAGGTAGCAAAAATGATCCTGTGGCTAAATTGGTGTCCTTACTAGCAGTCTTCAGAGGTAATTCTAAAGTTTTCTTCCTATTCAACTTCTTCACATTTTAATTCTTATATATAGGAGACCTAACTTAATTTCTTTTTTTTTAGGTATCCGATCTCAGGCCCAGTTGGTGGAGTCTGGTGGGGACTTGAGGAGACCTGGAGGATCCCTCCATCTCTCTTGCCAAGGTTCTGGTTTCAGCTTTGGTGGCTACAATGAACTGAGTGAGACAGGCTCCTGGGAAAGGACTGGAATGGGTAAAATGGGTACGTTATAATGGAGGGGAAACCTACTACTCAGACAAAGTGAAGGGGCACTTCACCACCTCCAGGGACAAGGCCAAAAGCCAGCTGTATGAATGAACAGCCTCAAACCTGAAGACACAGCAATTTATTTCTGTGCAAGAGACACAGTGAGGGGAAATTAATCTGAAACTTGGCAAAAAAAAACCTACCATTCATCAGAACAGCTCTTCAAGTCAAATCAGCCTCAGAAGGCTGTATTTTTCAATGAAAGGAACTTTAGAAAGATGTCAGATTGCCAGGAGGAAGGGGCTGATCTTTCTATCAGCTCTGTGGGGCTTGTTTTCTAACTGAAGGGAGGAAACAAAAAAATGAATGAAGAAAACAAAGTTGAGTAGTTAGAAAGAGGGAGGGAGGGAAGAGAGAGAGAGAGAGAGAGAATTCCTAAAAGATATGGTGAAGAGCTGTCAAGAAATCTTTAGAGATACAAAATTGTATTCATTAGTTAGATCCCCTTTTTCTTTTATTGGATGTGAGATCAGTCCTCAGATCTGATGCCTTCCACCTTTGTGTCCATATATCTGTATCTCTGTTTTTTTCTGTCTCCTCCCCTCTCCCCCTCTTCCTCCATACCCAGGAGGAGGACAGAAGAGGGAAGGAGGGAGAGTGGGAGAAAGAAACAAATTTGAAAGTTTAAGTATGTTTAAAATAATATCTTCCTGAATGAGTATGAAAGATGTAATAAAATAGGGATGCCCCAAAACTCTGAATAATTTAAGTAGTGTAAAACCAAGGAAGGGGGCAGAAGCTAGAATATAAGGCTCCTCTCCACTCCTCTCCACTCCTCTCCACTCCTCTCTCCCCTCCTCTCCTCTCTGTACCCCTCTCTCCTCTTCTTATCTCTCCTCCCCTCCTTTCCCCTCTTCTCCTCTCCCCTCTCCATCTTTCCTCTCCCCTTCTCTCATCTCCCCTCCCCTCCTCTCATCTCCCCTCCCCTCCTCTTTCCTCTCCTCTCTCTCCTCTCCTTTCCCTGCCCTACTCTTCCCTTCCTTCCTCCTATTCCATATCCTAATAACTCATTGAGAATTGATCACCTTTTTGTGAGGACTTTAGGACTCTTTTGTTCTAGGTCCATTTAGAGAGTTTGCTAGAAGAAAATATGAAATAATGAAAATGGTTTGAATATTCCAGTTTCATCTTCCCTGTTTACAAAGTGAGCTGGCTTCATAGAAAAAGAACAACAACAACTACTACATGGAATGAATTGTAAACTTTTAATACTTTTGTGGCAGAAGGCAGTAAATGAAACTATAAGATCATGTGTTTAAATATCTAAACTGCCATACAAATATTGAGGAAACATCTGAAACTAAAGAATCTCCTTGGAGAAATAGGAAGATGACTTTCTATTTCCTGACTTTTGACACTGGGGGGCAATATTACCACATGAAACCCCATGTCCTATGCACCCGGTGGAGGTGGGGTAGGGGGAAAAATCTCATTAGATATTGTCATATTTTAGCTCCCTTAGCCATGAAAATTTTTTAATGTTATTTCCGTAATAGTTCAGTGAAAAGTTCACATTAAAATTTCATATCTCAGAAGGTGATAATCCTTATCAGGAAACTGACAGACAGACAGACAGACAGACAGATATAAACATTTTTCAACAAAGAAACTATAATCTGGAAAGATAATTCATATTTTTCTGTACATGGCAACAAAATGAAGGAACAATTGATCATGTGAAGCAGACATACAAAATAGCTCAAAATTCATGGATTAAATCCACACAGTAATCCGGAAGTTTCTAAAAGCTAACATACATTTGAAAATGGAGGAGTTTTCTTTTGGGGACTAATGGAAAGGAAATTAGAAGAAAAGTTATGGAACTTCATTTTTATTATTAGCTTGCTTGTTGAATTCATTTGCTGCTCCTCTCAATGATAAGGTAACCGTGGGCAACTTTCAAACAATAAAATTATAGACAAAAAGACAAATTTTGCTTAAATTGCAATTGGAACTATAAAATTAAATATGTCCCCAAGCCCTCTGGCAAAACCAAGTTTTGATATCCTTCTCCAAGGCCAAAAGAATGGAGGCAGTTCTTACTTCTGGTGGCAGGATATGCCACAAACAGAAGAAAAGGTTCCTCTCCATAACCCCTTTAACTGAAATTCCTTGGCTGACAGGGCTGGCAAGAGACCCCTTGATTGAACCGAGTGGGGCAAGGTAGTCCCATTGGGACAAGATGGCTCCACAGAGTTATTTTATCTTTGATAACTGCAGTGAGTATATTATAAGCTCAAAAATGGAAAGACTTGAAACCACCCACAATGGAGGAATGGCTGGAAAGGATGAAGGAATTTAGGGAGATGGCTAAACCAGCTTTTTTTTTAATCAGAAAGAAAATCGATCTTCAGGGTTGAATGGAAATCATATGAAATTTGTATGAAATATAAAAAAATAAATTTCTCATGATTTGTGGTTTTGATGATTAGAAAAAATAGGAAAATAGGGAAAAAAGAGCTTTGGTGGCAATCATAAAGTAAATGTTTATAAGGTAATGTACTTGGAATTGAAAGTTTCTTTTTCCTATTTCTTCTCATTTTCTGTTTCTTTCATGTTTTTTTTTCTTCACTTCATGCCTGACTAAGATGGCCGCCCGTTGCTGATATTCCAGGGGCTGAGGGAGAGTTTTCGGTCTGAGAGGGTGCTTTAGGGGATACTTGTGACCCCTACTACCTGAATCCAGTGGCGGAGCGACTGGGGTTGAGGCTGGGGTTTTTTCTGGCGGAGTTCCTGCTGGGTTTCTAGTGAAAATGTGGATGATGAACCCAGCGATGTTTTCCTCCAGGCCTCTGAGCCTGCAGAGATGCAGACATGACTCAGCAGCTTCGGGGGTGGTGGCTGGTCTTCAGCTGAGATCAGCTGACAGCGGTTTCAACACCATCCTAATGCCGACGGCAGCAGCAATGACTGCGACGGCAGTGGTGATGATAGCGGAAGGGACGAGGGACCAGCGGGTGGCTATATCAGGTCCATGGATGGTCGCTGGAAGTGGTCCCATGGTCACTGCTGATCCCGATTTCTAAGGCCTTTCTAAGAGTTGGTTAATACTGGAATGTTATATGTCTGCTGCTCTACCGCCCCCCCAGCCCTTCTGAACATACTGTTCATCCCCTTGCTGGACTTTCCATTTTTTGTTTTACGTTCACCATCAACGCTGGGTTCAAGGTACCACAGCTACCGGCCTAGGACCACCGACATCAAACTGTAAGCCACAGACAGGTTGTTTTGGCCATTCTGGAGGCTCAGGTTTTGATGACTGCTAGGGCTGTTTATATACCCTTTTTATACTTGGCTCTTGGCTAATGGACTATGTTGTGCCTCCTGCTATGGTGAAACAGCAGCGTGTGGGGCACGCTCTTTCCTTCTTGAAGCCTTTTTACATCTTTTCATCATCTGTCCTGATCGCTCGGTTAGGGGTGCCTGCAGTGAGAGTGCGAGGCTTAATCCAGGTGGAGGCCTTGGACATCAGCCTACAGGGTTGCCATGAGAGGGCAACCTGGACTTACACCTGGACTACCTGGCTGATATTATCAAGGACTGAGCCAAGTTTCATAATTTGGACACTGTCTTTTCCACCTATAGACTACTCCCCCCCACCCTTCTACATGTTTACACTCTAATTATTTGGACCTATTCAGCAACGGGCCTTAAGGGGCTCCCTCTCTCCTGGGTTTGGCCCACTAAATTGTCAATGATCTATCTCAAGGATGGATTATGGAATCCGGAGAGATGGCATGGCGGGGTGAAGAATTGGGGATGGGACTCTGGGAAAGGGAAAAAGAGGATTACCAAGGCCCCATTAATTAAATTCTTAGATGGCTTTTTAAGAAGATTAGGGAGGGGGTGAGTAATGATCATGAGGAGACAAAGTGCAGCCTGGTGCAGAATCGTGGCGGGGGAGTGGGGGGGCTAGCTGGGCCCCAGGGAGCGGGACGGGAATGGCAATCTCCAGGGTGGTGGGGTTCAGTAGGGGACGATGAGGCATAGGGCCATATCACATCCCGAGAACGCGCCCCTGCTGTCTTCAAATGGTGGAGCACTCCGATCCTATTGCCTCCTCCCAACCTCCTGGGGATGTGGGAACTGGGACCCCTGGGCTCCAACTGGTGTACTTTAATGCCAGGTCCGTGGCTAATAAGGCTCCCCTCCTCCGCAAAGTAATTGAGGAGGAGGCTGCGGACATGGCCTGCATCACCGAGACCTGGCTGGGGTGAGAGGGTGGAATCCCTCTGATTGACTTATGCCCCCCAGGTTATCAGGTACTGCACCAGTCACAAGCCCAGGAAGGGTGGTGGGGTGGCTGTTGTTATTTGGGAGACCTTGATTCCAAGGGAGGTCACTGTTCCTGAGATAGGCGGGTGTGAGACCCTTCTCCTGAGGTGGGGGCCTGAAGGTCGGGTGGGCCTGCTGCTTACATACCTCTCCCCCAGCTGTGTGGCAGTGGCCCTGCCTGGGCTCGATACTCTGGAGGTGGCGGTGGAATTACCGGGGATTATGGTCCTTGGTGATTTCAACCTGCCCTCACTGGGAGGGACCTCGGGTTTGGCCCAGGAATTCATGGCTTCCATGGCGGCCATGGGCCTGACCCAGGTGATTCAGGACCCGACTCATGAGAGGGGCAATATGCTTGACCTGGTTTTTATCTCGGAACAGTGGTGCAATGATCTGGGGAGGGTAACTTTATTGCCCTTCCCATCCCATGGTCAGATCATTATCTGCTGTGGCTGGTCTTCCAACAAGCTGTCCCTCACTGCTGGGATGAGGAGCCACCGAGATGGTTCCACCCCAGACACCTGATGAACCCTGAGAGGTTCCAGGCAGAACTGGGTTTTTTTCCCACTTCCTTCATCCACAACTTGGCCGAGGACCTTGCGGCTACCTGGCAATGGGATGCTGTGGGGGCCCTCAACAGAGTTGTCCCCATGCGGCCCCTCATTTGCCATGGATCCCGTTCAGCTCCTTGGTATACCGAGGAGCTTCGGAGATGAAGCGCTGGGGGGCTTAGAGAGCAGGTGGAGGTCCACCCGCTCGACTCCGATCGAGCCCAGTTAAGAGCCTATATTAAGACTTATCTGGTAGCTGTGAGAGCAGCGAGAAGGTCTTATCTCTCCACCCTCATAGCATCCGCAGATAACCACCCAGCTGCCCTGTTCTGGGTGACCCGCTCTCTCCCACATCAGGGGGAGGAGGTGGACCCATTGCGGGGTAGGGCTGAGGAATTTGGTCAATATCTGGCGGATAAAATCAATTCGGGAGGGTTGAGCTCTAATTTGCAGTGGTCCAATGAAGAGGGTGCAAGTAGTCTGGCCAATTTGACCTGGGTTGAGTTCAATCCTGTCTCTGAGGATGAAGTGAACAGGATCATGTGGCAGCTGAACTCTACCACATGTTTATTGGACCCGTGCCCTTCCTGGTTAGTATATGCCTCCAGGGAGGTCACCTGTGGCTGGCTCCAGGCAGTGGTCAATGCTTCATTAAGGGAGGGTGTCTTTCCCACCGTCTTGAAAGAAGCAGTGGTAAGGCCCCTCCTGAAGAAGCCTGCCCTGGACCCAGCCGTGTTAGACAACTTTCGTCCAGTCTCCAACCTTCGCTTTTTGGTGAAGGTTGTTGAGATTGTGGTAGCCCAGCAGTTTCTGCTGTTCCTGGATGAAGTGGACTACCTAGATCCATACCAATTGGGCTTTCGGCCCGGGTTCAGCAGAGACGGCATTGGTGCACTGATGGATGATCTCTGGAGGGCCGAGACAGAGGTTTTTCCTCTGTCCTGGTCCAGTTAGACCTCTCAGAGGCTTTCGATACCATCGACCATGGTATCCTGTTGCGGCGTCTCGAGAGGCTGGGAGTGGGGGGCACTGTCTTACAGTGGTTCTCCTCCTACCTCTCGGGGTGCACACAATCGGTGTTGACGGGGGGCAGAGGTCGACTCCGAGGGCTCTCACTTGTGGGGTCACCCCAGGGGTCGGTCCTCTCACCCTCTTATTCAACATCTATATGAAACCACTGGGTGAGATCATCCGTGGTTTTGGGGTGAGGTATCATCAATATGCTGATGATACCCAGTTATACATCTCCACCCCAGACCATATCAGTGATGCTCTCTCCGTGATGTCCCATTGTCTGGATGCGGTATGGATCTGGATGGACAGAAACATGCTTCGCTCAATCCGCCAAGACTGAGTGGCTTTACATACCGACATCTCGGTCCAGTCAGGAGATTCCATCATTGGTCATAGGGGGAGAGGTGTTGCCCCCTGTGGACAGAGCACGGAACCTGGGGGTCCTCCTGGATTCACAGCTCCGGTTGGAGGAGCACATGGGGGCCGTGTGGCCAGGGGCCTTTGCCCAGGTCCGCTGGTTCGCCAGCTACGCTACCATTCCTGGACCGAGATGCCCTGCTACAGTCACTCATGCACTTGTTACCTCCACTCTGACTACTGCAACGCTCTCTATTTAGGACTGCCCTTGCATACCATCCGAGATTGCAGCTGGTACAAAATGCGCCGCTGGTGGTGATGGGAGTTTCCGATTCTCCCATGTTACACCCTCCCACGCGACCTGCATTGGCTGCCGGTTGCCCTCCGAGTGAGATTCAAGGTTTTAGTGTTAACATTCAAAGTCCTACAAGACATGGGTCCAGGATATTTATGAGAGCGCCTCCTACCGATATCGAATGCCAACCGCCTGTACGAGCACACAGGCAGGGGCTTCTCAGGGTGCCGTCGGCAAGCCAATGCCGGTTGGCGGTGCCCCGGGGTCAAGCCTACTCTGTGGCTGTTCCCGCCCTGTGGAACCAACTACCCCTGGGCTCCGCCTGGCCCCCCTCACCTCCACCTTCCGCCACGATCTGAAAACTTGGTTATTCAACAGGCGGGCTGTGCTGATCTCCTGGGGATTTTCTAATTTTAAATTTTCAATATTTTAATTTTAATTAACATTTTAACTATACTGGGCTTATGTTCGTTTAATTTTCTTTTAACTAATTTATTGTTGTTTGATTTTGGTTGTGAGCCACCCCGAGTCTTCGGAGATGGGGCAGCATACAAATCCAAGTAATAAATAAATAAATAAAAGCCACCAAGAGGTCTAATAGGATATTAGACTATCAGTAGAAAGGTAGCTATCTAATAAAAAAGGATGCTTTAAAACTCCTAATAATTTAAGCAGTGTGAAACCAAGGAAGGGGGCAGAAGCTGCAATATAAGGCTCCTATCCTCTCCCCTCCTCTCCCTTCCTCTCCTTTCCTCTCCCCTACTCTTTACTCAATCCTCCTCTCTCTGCCCTACCCTCCTTTTCCTTTCCCTACCCTTCCTTTCCCTCCCATTCCATATCCTAATAACTCATTGAGAATTGATCACATTTTTGTGAGAACTTTAGAACTCTTTTTTTCTAGGTCCATTTAAAGAGTTTGCTAGAAGAAAATGTGAAATAATGAAAATGGTTTGAATATTTCACTTTCATCCTCCCTGTTTACAAAGTGAGCTGGCTTCACAGAAAACAACTACTACTACTACTACATGGAATGAATTGTAAACTTTTAATACTTTTGTGGCAGAAGGCAGTAAATGAAACTATAAGATCATGTGTTTAAATATCTAAACTGCCATACAAATATTGAGGAAACATCTGAAACTAAAGAATCTCCTTGGAGAAATAGGAAGATGACTTCCTATTTCCTGACTTTTGACACTGGGGGGCAATATTGTCACATGAAACCCCATGTCCTATGCACCCAGTGGGGGTGGGGTAGGGGAAAAAATCTCATTAGATATCGTCGTATTTTAGCTCCCTTAGGCATGACAATTTTTAAATGTTATTTCCATAATAGTTCAGTGAAAAGTTCATGTTAAAATTTCACGCCTCAGAAGGATATAATCCTTACCATGAAATTGACAGACAGACAGACAGACAGACAGATATAAACATTTTTCAACAGAGAAACTATAATCTGGAAAGATAATTCATATTTTTCTGTACATGGCAACAAAATGAAGGAACAATTGATCATGTGAAGCAGACATACAAAAGAGTTCAAAATTCATGGATACAAATCCACATAGTAATCCAGAAGTTTCTAAAAGCTAACATACATTTGAAAACCGAGGGGTTTTCTTTTGGGGACTAATAGACAGGAAATTAGAAGAAAAGTCATGGAACTTCATTTTTATTATTGGCTTGCTTGTTGAATTCATTTGCTGTTCCTCTCAATGTTAAGGTAACCATGGGCAACTTTCAGGCAATAAAACAATAGACAAAAAGACAAATTTTGCTTAAATTACAGTTGGAACTATGAAATTATATAAAGTCTACAATCAGGAGACAGGTGTCTCAGAGGAATGAGTTTTTCTTCCTATCCTGTCAATCACTTCTACCACTGAACAATCCTTTTATGTCTCCAAGCCCTCTGGCAAAACCAGATTTTGATATCCTTCTCCAAGGCCAAAAGAATGGAGGCAGTTCTTACTTCTGCTGGCAGAATGTGCCACAAACTGGGGCCACAGAAGAAAAGGCTCTTCTCCACGACCCCTTTAACTGAAATTTCTTGGCTGGCAGGGTTGGCAACAGGCCTTGACTGGAGCGAGTGGGGCAAGGTAGTCCCATTGTGGCAAGATGGCTCCCCAGAGTCATTTTATCTATGATAACTGCAGTGAGTGTATTATAAGCTCAAAAATGGAAAGACTCAAAACCACCCACAATGGAGGAATGGCTGGTAAGGAAGAAGGAATTTAGGGAGATGACTAAGCCAGCTTTTCTTTTTAATCAGAAAGAAAATCTATGTTCAGGGTTGAATGGAAATCATATGAAATTTGTATGAAATATAAAAAAAAATTCTCGTGATTTGTGGTTTTGATGATTAGAAAAAATAGGAAAATAGGAAAAAAAGAGCTTTTGTGGCAATCATAAAGTAAAAGTTAATAAGGTAATGTACTTGGAATTGAAAGTTTCTTTTTCCTATTTCTTCTCATTTTCTGTTTCTGAATTTTTATTCTTTCTTTACATTTTTCTTTCCTGCTTTCCTTTCCTTTCCACTCCTCTCCTCTCCTCACCTCACTTCACCTCACCTCACCTTACATTACCTTCCTCATTCTTTAAGTCTCTCTTAGTTTCTACTGCTTCCATAACCCTTCTAATACATACACACATACTGTATGTCTCTATGTGTCTGTTTTAAATATAAATACTCATCATGAATGCATACCTGAGCTGACTATACTTGAACCTGACTTTATGAAAGAGTACAAAGAGATTTTGTTAGTATAACTCAGTCTACAGAGATATTGCGTATTTAGTGCACACTTAGTGCATGTTCATCATTTCTTAGCTTGAATCAATTCTGAAAGGTTGTGAACATTTTCAAGGCTTTCTTTAATTGTTTTAATTAAGGGATGCCTTCAGTTGTCTTAAGTTGTCTGGAAAGTTACTTAAAGATCACCACTGCAGGGAGAGTGCAAGGAAAACTATGAGATAAATGCACTGAGGAGTTCTTTTATCTCAAGTAATATGTAAATTGAGGCACAATTTCCCCTTTAAAGGAGACAGTTAGTTTTACTTTTAAGGCTACACCCACCAACACAACTTTTGTGCACTTTCCGCAATCTTCTCCTGTCAGTTCCTCTCTATTCATTAGAGAAAGCCAAAATGACCCCATGGCTGAAGTTGGTGTTCTTACTTGCATCCCTCCAAGGTAATTGTTTCCCTCTATATAGAATTTTCTTCCATTTGCTTTTCTTGTATACAGGAGATCTTACTGAAACACTTTTGTTTTTAGGAGTCCAATCTCAAGTACAGTTGGTGGAGTCTGGAGGGGATGTGAGAAGACCTGGAGAGTCCCTCCGTCTTTCCTGCCAAGCCTCTGGATTCACCTTCAGCAGCTATGGCATGAACTGGGTGAGGCAGGCTCCTGGGAAAGGTCTGGAATGGGTGGCATATGCATGGTCTTCATATCTTTACTATTCTGACAAAGTGAAGGGACGCTTCACCATCTCGAGGGATGATGCCAAAAGCCAGCTGTATCTGCAAATGAACAGCCTCAAACCAGAGGACACAGCTGTCTATTACTGTGCAAGAGACACAGTGAGAGGAAGTGAATCTGAATCCAGTCAATAACTTTCTCTATCTCTGAGCAGCTCTTAAATTAAGAAAAAGCATGCAGATGAAGGCACATATTTTTAAAGAATCATATGATTTTCAAAGATGTCTGTTTGGAATGTAGATATTGAATAATTATCAACCTTTATTTTGAGATTGGAAGAAATAAGGGAATAAATCCTTGCTTTAATTCTTCTGTTTTAAATCCTCTGATGACCTATTTAACTATTATGAGAATTAATTGTTGTTCATCACCACAAGATGTGAGTGCAATACATTGTTACAGAAAAGAGAAACTCTCTTTAAAATCCTCCATGTGTTCTCAACTTCTCTCCCCCTCCTGGAACATAAGAATCTCCTGGGGAATATGATGGGGTCCTTTCTTCCTCCTTACTTACACCAGGGTGTAGCAATATCACTTTCAATAATATTGTCCATGTTGGAAGAGGTGGGCTGTGCACAAATGTGGCCTCATCTGGAAGGTTGATTATATCTTCTTTTACTTGCTTAAAAGTTCCCTCAACAGATCTCAAATAAATGTATCTTCTCAAGAGATTAGGGCCTTGGGTGGCTCAGGCTGTTAATTGCCTGCACTTAAGTTCCAGCTGCCTACAACTGCTGTAGGCTCGAATCCCACCAGGCTCAAGGTTGACTCAGCCTTCCATCCTCTTGGGGTAGGTAAACTGAGGACCCAAGATTGTTGGGGGCAATTAGCTGACCTTGTAAAAATGCCACTTAGTAATAAGCAGGCATATACAATGGAATGAAGGCTATTGCTGAGCGCATTGGGTTGTATCCCAAAATTGTAAGTCACCCTGAGTCTTCGGAGAAGGGCGGCATATAAATGTAATTAAAAAAAAAAGATTATAATCCCCACTTGGAAATGTTTCTGGGTTTAGAACAAATTATATAGAACAGTGGTTCTCACACACACCCCCACCATAGAATAAAAAATACCTTTAAATTCTTTTTTGTGCCCATGGATCATGACCATGGACCAAAAAGACCTAAGAATTAAATCATAGCATTTCTTCAAGCCTTCACTAACCCTTTGTGACAACGTTATACCTCCCCGCACAGGTCCATGGACCATAAGTTCAGAACCTCTGATGTAGAACAAAGATTATCTTTTGGACAATACAAAAAAATTATTTATTATGCTCTTTAACCTCACAGAGTCTTTTTGTTCACAATGTGACTGCAGTTTGACTTTGTGACTTGGCAATTATGGTTCACAGTTCCTATATAATATACTACCTGGATAAATAGAAGCAATGCTTACCATCTCCCAAAACCAATTTTATTAGCAAAGGAACAACTTTAAAACAGAGGACATGGCTTATTATTTAACTTTATTTGAAGATCATATGTGTAAAGTCTGTGCAAAGAAACCTATAAGCAAATGCCCTGAGGGGCTTTTGGCAAAGTGTTCTCAAGAATTTTTTAGAAATACAAAGTTGTATTCCTTAGTAAGAATTCTTTATTTTTTTATTGGAATTGTAGTTCAATCCTCAGATCTGCTGCCTCCCACATTTGTGTGCATGTATGTATATCTGTGTCTGTCTGTCTGTCTCTCTCTTTTGTTTGGCTTGACTATTACAGAAGATGCTAGAGGACAGGAAGGCCTGGAGGAACATTGTCCATGGGATCATGGTGGGTCACATATGACTTCACAACTAACAGCAACAAAAACAATGGTTCCCCATTCTTACATTATTTATTACTGGCATAAAAGGTATGTTCACCATCTCCCAAAACCTTGGGAGATAATTGACATGGCAATTATGGTTCACAGTTCCTATATTATATACTAACTGGATAAATAGAAGGAATGCTTACCATCTCCCAATAACAATTCTATTACCAAAGGAACAACTTTAAAACAGAGGACATGGCTTATTATTTAACATTATTTGAAGATTGTATGTATAAAGTCGGTGGAAAGAAACCTATGAGCGAGTTCCCTGAGGGGATCTTTTTATCCCAAGCAATATGCAAATTGAGGCACTGTTTCCTCTTTAAAGCTCGATGTTTCCCTTTTCAGGCAACACCCACAAACACAAAGTTTGTACATTTTCCAGAATCTTCTCCTATCAACCTCCATTCATTAGAGGGAGAAACAATGCTCCTGTGGTTAAATTTGGTGTCCTTTCTATTGATGCTCAGAGGTAATTATTTCTTAACCATTAGGATTCTTTTCCTTTTAATTGTTGTATACTGAAGAGCTGACTGAAATTTCTTTCATTTTAGGTGTCCAATCTGAGGTCCAGTTGGTGGAGTCTGGAGGGGATGTAAGAGGACCTGGGGAGTCCCTCCGTCTCTCCTGCCAAGGTTCTGGATTCACCTTCAGTGATGCTTATATGCACTGGGTGAGACAGGCTCCTGGAAAAGGACTGGAATGGGTGGCCTACATAAACAAAGCTTCCAGTACTATTTACTACTCTGACAAAGTGAAGGGACGCTTCACTGTCTACAGGGACAATGCCAAAAGCCAGCTGTATCTGCAAATGAACAGCCTCAAACCAGAAGACACAGCAATTTATTACTGTGCAAGAGACACAGTGAGAGGAAATGAATCTGAAGCTTGGCAAAAAGAAACAAATTTGAAAGTTTAAGTATGTTTAAAATAATACCTTCCTGAATGAGTCGAAGGGTAGCTATGTAATAAAATAAGATGCCCTAAAACTCCTAAAAATTTAAGTAATATGAAACCAAGGAAGGGGGCAGAAGCTAGAATATAAGGCTCCTCTCCTTCCCCCCCTTCCTCTCCCTTCCTCTCCTCTCCTCTTCTCTCATCTCTCCTCCTCTCCTCTCCCCTCCTCTCCCTCTCCTCTTCTCTCTCCTCCCCTCCTTTCCTCTCCTTTCCCATCTTCTCTTCCCTCTCCATCTTTCCTCTCCTCTTCCCTCCTTTCCTCTCCTTTCCCCTCTTCTCTCTCTCTCTCTCTCTTTCCTCTCCCCTCTCCCCCTTCTCCTCTCCCTCTCCATCTTTCCTCTCCCCTTCCCTTCCCTCCTCTCCTCTCTCCTCTCCTCTCTCTCCTCTCCTTTCCCTGCCCTACTCTTCCCTTCCTTCGCTCCCATCCCATATCCTAATAACTCATTGATAATTGATCACCTTTTCATGAAAAGTTTAGGACTCTTTTGTTCTAGGTCCAGTTAGAGAGTTTGCTAGAAGAAATTGTAAAATAATGAAAATGGCTTGAATATTCCAGTTTCATTTTCCCTGCTTACAAAGTGGTCTGGCTTCATAAGAAACAACAAAACCCATTACTACACTGAATGAATTGTAGACTTTTAGTACTGTGGCAGAAGGCAGTAAATGAAACTATATGATCATTTGTTTAAATGTCTTGATGGGTTTCAAAGACCAGTCATTGTGCAGAGTGGCAAGATGTCTGACTGCCTCGGCAGCATTTATTCTTTTTTTGAAAAAAGTTTTTTTTATTTTTTAAGACAAATATATACAGACAAAACATAAAACATAAAAACCATCTTCCATTTTATATACATACAGTGTGTCAGTTGGTTACACATCTTTTGTGCTATCCTTTTGTAGTCATTTCTGAATTTATATAAATTTTCACATTATCAAGCTAACATATGCTTATATATTTATCAATTATTAATCATCCTTGACTAAACTATTTATTCTATCACTTTATATGAGATATTTCAGATTTTATTTTAAAATTTATGTTATACTTTCATCCAATGGTTGTATATGTCTATATCATATTTTATATCTATTTGTGAAGCTTATTACAAAATTATAAAATCTATTACATTACCATATCTTTTTGTCCAACCATTGATAAAACAAATCCCATATTATATATAATTGTTTATTTTCTTGTTCTCTAATTTCAAATGTCAATTTACTCATTTCAGCACAGTCCATAATTTTCTTTTTTTTAGAAAAACTTTATTTTATTACCTTAAAAACACACAAATAAACCCACACCAAACACAAACTGTCAGACACACCAACATAAACCTTTCAAACATTAAAAATATTGTGTTCAGAACAACCTGTGGCGATATTTACTTAGCAATCTTTTATATATTCTATTGAGTATTAACTCCTACTTAAATGTATTATACTCCATCTATGCCTCTATTGATAATTCCTATTCCTTCTTCTATCTCCTCTCTAGCCATTTGTACCAACGTTCCCACACCATATAGAATATTGAGTCTTCTTTATCTTTAATACTTAGTGATAATTTATCCATTTCTGCACGGTTCATTATCTTTTGTATAATCATTTGATCTTTTGGGATGTTGGGCTGTTTCCAACATTGCGCAAATGTAATTCTTGCGGCTGTTAAAATATATATTAATAAATATTTTATACTCTTTACGTATCTTTTCCTGAGAATTCCCAGCAAAAAGAGCTCTGGTTCTAAATCTACTTTTTCATCGATAATTTCTTGTAGCCAAATTTGAATTTTACGCAATATTTCTGAGCCTCTGGGCAGGTCCACCACATATGATAGTATGTTCCCTCTTTCTCCTTACACTTCCAGCACATGGGACTAATTTTTTTATATATTTTCGCTAATCTTGAGGGAGAATGATGCCACCTCTAAAACATTTTATATGTTTTCTCCTTATATGTTGTCAATTTTGTCATTTTATAATTTCTATTCCAAATGGTTTCCCAATCCGCCAAATTTATGTTATGCCCTATATTTTGACCCCACACAATCATACATCCTTTAACAATTTCTTCTTCCAATTCTACTTCTAATAGGCATTTGTAAATTTTTGTAATGTTTTTTTATCTGAGCCTAATAAAATTTTATCCAGATAGTGCAGTTTTAGTTGTATTCCAAATTCATTTACATCTTTTTTATATCGCAATGATATTTGAATGTAAGCCCACCATTCCACTCATAGCCCCTGTTCCTGTAGCTCATGTATAGTTTTTAAGTTTTCTGAATTGTCTAATAAATCCCTATATTTTAACATTTTACATAAATCTCAATTATTTGGGTGAATCGTTGCTTCCATCGTAGATAGCCAAATTGGAATTTTCATGTAGTGTTTTTTTTACCTTAATCCAGTTATACATCAGCGAATCTCTAATTAAATGTCTATGGAAGTATTTTTGTTTAGTATTTCCTATCTCCCATAAAAAGCATGCCATCCTCTTTGGAGATCATGCCCCTCAATAGCTAGTATTCTTTTATTTTTGAGTTTAATCCAATCCTTCAACCACACTAAATTTGCTGCACTACAATATGTTTCCCATTTTGGCAATCTGAATCCTCCCCTACTCTTCATATCTTGTAAAAATTTTAATTTTATCCTGGGTTTTTTACCTTGCCAAATAAATTTTGATATTGTTTTGTTCAAAGTGTCAAAAAAGGGTTTTCCTAATTTCACTGGAATAGTTTGGAATAGATATAAAAATTTTGGTAGAATAGACATTTTTATAGCTGCTATTCGGCCCATTAATGATAGTTTCAAATTCTTCCATGTTTCTAACTCTCTTTTTGTTTGTACTAGCAAGGTATCATAGTTATTCTCTTTTATCGCTTTACAATGAGCTGTCAACCATATTCCTAAATATTTGATTTTCTTTATTGATTGGAGTCCACAAATCTTTTCTAATTCTTTTACTTTGTGTTCTCTTAAATTTTCACTAGAATTTTAGTTTTTGCCTATTAATTTTTAGTCCTGCTACCATTCCGTATTTTTCTAATTCCCTAATAAGTACTGGTCCACTTTCCATCGGCTCCTCTATAATAAAAACCATGTCATCTGCAAATGCTTGAAGTTTATACACTTAATTCCTTACTTTTAATCCTTTTATTCCTATATTTTGTCTAACATTTTCTAATAATACTTCCAATGCTAATATGAAGAGCAGAGGAGATAATGGACAACCCTGTCTTACTCCTTTTTCTATTCTTAAGGTTTGGGTCATCTCTCCATTAATTAAAATGTTTGCATTTTGTATTGAATACCTTGCATTAATAGTATTTTCAAATTTAATGCTGAAATTAATATCATAAATTTGTTGTTTCATAAATTGCCAATTAAGATTATCAAAAGCCTTTTGAGTGTCCAGGAAAACAAAGGCTACTTGTTTTTCTGAGTGGGCTTCATAATACTCCAGACTGTCCAATATAATTCTTAAATTATTATGGGAAGGAAACCATTCTGATCCAGGTGTAAATACTCACTCATTATTTTTTTTAGTCTATTAGCAATAATTTTTTGATATAATTTGTTCTGTTGGGCTTGTTTTTCCTTATTTTTCTGGACTGAATAGGAGATTATAATTCCTCTTATAACCGCTTTCATAGCATCCCATAAATTTTGGGTGGATGTATCTGCACTATTATTTTCTTTAAAATAAAAAACTAATTCTTCCTTAATTTTTCTTTTAAATTCATCATCTTTTAACAATTGGGTATCCAACATCCATCTTCTCCTCATTTTTTCTTCCTTTCCATATTATTTTAAGAGGGTTGTGGTCTGCCCAGGTGTTTGTCAATATTTCTACCTCCTTTACTTCTTCTACTAAATTTCCAGATATCCACACCATATCAATGCGTGACCATGATTGATGGGGATTTGAATAAAATGTATATTGGCTCTTATTGGGGTTCAATTTCCTCCATATGACCTTCAAATTTAATTCATCAATCCATTCTCTGTGCATCTTTGATAACTCTCTCCTCTTTTTTTTCTTTTCCCTTCTTGTTCTCCCTTTTGTAATCTTTTTGGTACTCTGAAATTGCATTGAAATCCCCTATAATGCAATTATTTTCTGTTTCTAATTCAATAATTTTAGTAAACAGAAATTTATAAAATTCTTTTTGATTTGAGTTTGTAGCGTAAATAACTACTAATAAGATTTTTTAAGAATTTATCTGCATGTCAATTGCCAGAAATCTTCCCTTAGGGTCCACAAATGCTAATGCTGTCCATAATTTTCTTAATAACTTCCTCCTGCACAGGTATTTTATTGTTTTTCCAATTCTTAGCAAACACAATTCTAGATGCTGTTAAAACATTTACAATCAAATACTTCAACTCTTTATTGTATATTTCCGGTATAATTTCCAATAAAAAAATCTCTGGTTTAATGTCTATGTGTTGTTTTATCATTTTTTCCAACCATGTGTGGATTTTATTCCAATATTTTTTTGCATCCGAACATGTCCACCACATATGGCAATATCAGCCAGATATCTGATGACATTTCAAACATTTATCCTTTGTGATCTTTGAAAAGGCCTTTGGGCTATTCAATAAACAACTACTACTACAATATTTATCTGATTCATTCTTAAACATTCTCGCAATTCTCATCGGGGGTAGATGCCACCTGTAAAACATCTTATACAAATTTTCTTTATATGCAGTTGACGTTGTCATTTTATAATTTTGAGACCACAATTTTTGCCATTTCTCTAAATCAATCCCATATCCAAACATTTTTCCCCAAGCAATCATCATTTCTTTAATTTGTTCTTCTTCCAATTTAAATTCTAATAAATGTCCATAAAGTTTTTTAATTACCTTTTCATCAATACCCATCAAAATTTTATCTAAATCAGTCAACTTATTTATTTATTTATTTATTTTTATTAATTGGTCTTATATGCCACCCTATCTCCCAATAGACTCAGGGCGGCTCACATAAAAACACCCAATACGAAAGTTAAAAGAATTAAAAGATAATTAAACTAACTAGACCAGATAAAGAATTTAAAACCCAATCAACAAGACATTTAAAGCTAAAGCCCTCCCCCTCAGTCCAGGCTGGTTTGTTCAAATAACCAAATCTTTAGGCTGAGGCGGAAGGAGCGGAGGTCAGGGGCCAATCGTAGCTCCAGGGGAAGCTGGTTCCACAAAGTGGGTGCCCCCACAGAGAAGGTCCTCCCCCTACGGACTTCCAGCCAACGTTGTTTGGCAGACGGTACCCCAAGGAAGCCCTGTCTGTAAGGCGCGCACGGGCAATGGGTATTCAATGCTGGCAGGAGACGTTCCCGCAGGTACCCCAGCCCTAAGCCATGTAGGGCTTTATAGGTAAGTACCAGTACCTTGAATCTCACGCGGAGGGCAACTGGCAACCAATGCAACTCATGCAGGAGGGGTGTAACTTGGGAGTATTGGGATACTCCCATCACAACCCGCATGCCTGCATTCTGCACCAGCTGAAGCCGCCGTGTGGTCCGCAATAGAGAGAGAGCATTAAAGTAGTCGATCCGGGACATAATGAGTGCATGAGTGATCGTGCATAGCGCATCTCGGTCCAGGTGGGGGCGCAACTGGTGCACCAGGAGCACCTGGGCAAATGTCCCCCTGGTCACTGCTCCCACCTGCTCCTCCAAACTGAGCCATGCATCCAGGAGGACAGCCAAGTTGCAGACCCTTTTTACAGGGGGCAACACCTCTCCCCCCATGTCTAGAGGTGGAACATCCTGGATCATCTGAATGCCGGTATGCATAGCCACTCGGTCTTGGCTGGGTTGAGCTGGAGCCTATTGCTCCCCATCCAGATCCGCACCGCTTCCAGGCAATGAGACATCACAGTGAGGGCATCACTGAGTTGGTTTGGGGTGGAGATGAAGAGCTGGGTATCATCAGCATACTGATGATACCTCACCCCAAAACCACGGATGATCTCACCCAGCGGCTTCATGTAGATGTTGAACAGGAGGGGAGAGAGGACCGACCCCTGGGGTACCCCACAAGCGAGGAGCTGCAGACCCGACCTCTGCCCTCCTGTCAACACTGATTGCAAATGCCCTGAAAGGTAGGGGAGAACCACTGAAGAACGGTGCCTCCCCCCCCCACCCCCCCGGGCTACCAACATACCATGGTTGATGGTATCAAAAGCCACTGAGAGGTCTAATACGACTAAGACAGAGGAATATCCCCTGTTCCAAGTCCTCCAGAGATCATCCTTCACCGCGACCAATGCCGTCTCAGTGCTGTACCTGGGCCTGAAACCCGATTGGCATGGATCTAGGTAATCAGCTTCCTCCAGGAACCTCAGAAGCTGACATGCCACCATGCTCTCAACAACCTTCACCACAAAGTGAAGGTTGGAGACCAGATGAAAGTTGTTCAAAACAGCTGGGTCCAAGGCAGGCTTCTTGAGAAGGGCCCTCACCACCGCCTCCTTCAAGGCAGATGGGAAGAGCCCCTCGTCCAACGAAGCATTGATAACTGCCTGGAGCTAACCTCGTGTAACCTCCCAGGTGGCATACACCAGCCAGGAGGGACACGGGTCCAATAAACACATGGTGGAACTCAGCCTCCACATGGGCCTGTCCTCTTCATCTGGAATCACAGGGTCAAACTCATCCCAGGTCATAACTACACAACCCACATTACTCCCTCGTCAGACTCTAGCCAGTCGGAGTCCAAGCTGGCCCAAATCTGAGCGATCTTATCCTGCAGGTGGTGACTAAATTCCTCAGCCTGTCCCTGCAAAGGGTCATCCCCCCAATTCAAGAGGGAGCGGGTGACCCTGAATGGGGCGGCCGGGCGATTCTCTGTGGACGCAATGAGAGCAGAGAAGTAAGAAGACTTCGCTGCTCTCATCGCCGCCAGGTAAGTCCTTGTGAAGGATCTCAACTGGGATCAGTCAGATTCGGAACAACTGGACCTCCAACTGCTCTCTAGGCCCCTCCTCCGGCACTTCATCTCCCGGGCTTATGCGGCCACCGAGCTAACCAGGATAATGCTGCAATAGCACCAGATCTGCAATGGGTCAGGGGCCACAAAGGGGCAACTCAGTGAAGAGCCTCTGAGGCAGCCTGTTTATTTATTTATTTATTTATTTATTTATTTATTTATTTATTTATTCGACTTGTATGCCGCCCTATTCCCTAAGGACTCAGGGTGGCGAACATTAAAACAGAGAAAAATTTACAATAAAACAGAATTAAACAACTAAACAAGCCAAATAAAGTTAAAATAAAACCCAACCCCCCCCCCAGGCACCCACCAGGGCCTTGGCCGAGTTGTGAGTAAGGGAGGCAAGAAATAACCCAAGCGCCAATTGAAACCCCTCAGGGTCCATCAGGCGCCTGGGATGGAACCACCTGGTCAGTTCTGTGTCCCAGCAGCATGGAGTGACATGATGGAATCTTAGCCGAAGGAGGAAATGATCGGTCCATGACAGGGGTTGAGTAGTTGGTAATCCCCCACAGATCATTATACCACTGTCCAGAGATAAAAACCAGGTCGAGTGTGTGTCCACCCTCATGGGTCAGACCCTGAATTATTTGGGTCAGGTCCATAGCTGTCATGGAAGTCATGAACTCCCGCTCCAGTCCTGACGTCCCACCCAGAGAGGAGAGGTTGAAGTCCCCCAAGACCATAAGCTTAGGGACTCCACCGCCACTCCCAAGAGGACATTGAGCAGCTCAGGCAGGGCTGTTGTCATGCAGCTGGGAGAAAGGTATGTGAGGAACAGACCCAACTGACCCGCAGGGCCTAGCCTCAGGAGGAGAGACTCACACCTGCCTATCTGAGGGACAGTGACCTCCCTCAGACAAAGAGACTCCCTAATAACCACTGCCACTCCCCCACCCCTACCCTGGGCCTGAGGTTGGGGTAGCACCTGGAAACCTGGGGGCTTAAATCACACAGAAGGACCCCTTCTGTGGCCCCAAGCAGGCCTCCATGATGCAAGCCAGGTCTGTGGCCTCCTCCTCAATCAATTCATTGATGAGGGGGGCTTTATTCACCATGGACCTGGCATTGACATAAACCATCCTGAGCCCGGGGACCTGACCTCCCATACCCCTGGGAGAGTGGGCAGAAACAAGAGCATTGGAGCATGCCACTGCTCATAAATAGTGGGGGCACACTCCCAGATACCGATCCGGCCCTCTGTTTCATCATCCCCTGCCATATCCAATTGCCATGGAGATCTTAAACCCAGCCTCCTCCCCTGGAGCTCCAAGACCCCCCCCCCCCCCCCCCCACTGCGACCCCCACCAGACCTGGATGATGGTCAAGAGTGAATTGGCAGAACCCTCCCCCAAATTCCTGCCCAAACCCACTCTCCCCAACCCTCCCTAACCCATGTAAAAGTTTGGTTAAAAATTTGTGTAACCCACCCCTTAACCCCTTAAAACCCCATTTTACAGCATGCCACCTCTCAGGATTCCAAAATCCATCATCAAGGTAAGATTTAGAAAGGCTGTCGGCCCACTTCTGGGATAGGGGGGCCTTCCCGAGGGCCTGCAACTCTGACATCGAATAAAAAAGTGAGAACGTTATGTTCAAAAATCTTAGAAGAGGATGGGGAAGAAAACGCCGGATGATAAAAGATAAAGATAAAACCCCTGTACAGGTGCAACTCTCAATAAACAAGAGTACACCGGCCACCCACGATAGCCCTCTCACTGCCAATCATAGGAGGGGAGGTCAGAATAGAAACAGCCTTTCCACCATCCTCCCACCACGATGGAGATCCCCCAAAGGCCAGGGTCGGGTAGGGTAAGCAATCCCTGCTGCCCTCTCACTGCAGCAGGGTAAAAACCAACCCCCATCCCCCTCTCACCGCTATGGGGGACCCACCTAGACCCCTGTACAGGGGGAACAGAGGGGAGAGAGTGGTCCAGATGTTCAGTCCTCCGGGCATTATTAGACAGTGAAGTCAGCAGAATCTGCAAGCCGTAAATGGTCGGTAAGTCCCAGTCCAAAATCATGCATAGTTCCAGACCAACGCAGCCTCTTAGGTCCCGGAACACAGATCTAACACAGTCACAGCGGGCAGGAGCCCAATATGTCCACAGCCTTCGCCCAGCGGGGCCTCCTTGGCCACGCCCATCAAGGCACAAACACAAACGCACTCAATGGGCTAACCATCGGGCCATCTGCCAGGGCATTCGCTGGGTCTTTGTCCTCCTCATATACAACCCCCATAACTTGGCTACCAAATCCAGGGTACAAGGCCCGGGCAGCGGCCAACCCAAAATGTTGGCTTTCCTCACCTGGTGGGGGCCTCTCCAGCCACATCCAGCCAAGCACAGCAGCAAACGTGCCTGCCGGGCTGACCACCAGGCCCCCACCGGGCAATTCACTGGGTCTTCTTCCCTTTGTTCAGTTGCACCCTGGCACTCCAACACCCCTAACAATGCCACCAACATCATAGCCAACAGCTCCTTCGGGATGTCACCGGTAGTGCCATCACCACCGATGCTTCCCTTGGCTCCCCTCGACCTCCTTTGACCTCCTCCCTCCTTCCTCCGCCAGCACCAATGCCTTCTACCTTCCACCGGCGCCTTCCACCGCCAATGCAGAAGTCTCCTCTGGCCACCTTCAGCCATCTTCAGCCTCCTTCCACTGCCACCAACACCTTCCACCGCCAACGCCTCTGCCACCTCAATCGTTGCTGGGACAAACCACTAAAAACTCCACCGTCGTCGGGTCCCCAGGCTCACCGAGACCCCCAACAACAAGAACAGGGGCTGGGGGAGGAGAACGAAACCCCCTATCCCCTTCCAGATGGTGAAAACCCCCACCTCCCCCATGGCGCTCACAGCTGTCGTCCACCATTATGAGGATGCACAAAACTTCTGTTCTTATCATAAATACCTTCTGTTTTAAATTCTTTATTAAATCTAGATTGTACTTGCAAATATGAAAACCAATTCATTTTTACACCTTGTTCTTCCAACACTTGCATAGATTTAAGGTCACCCTTTTCATTCAATACCTCACCATATCTAACTGTTTGTTCCTTTTTATATATTACTGGATAGGAAAAAGCTTCAATAGTAGATATCCATAATGGAATTTTTAAATAATATCGTCTTTTTGTCTTCTCCCAGTTCAAAAATGGTGCCTCTTGCATATAATGTCTTCTACAATACCCCTGTGTTTTACCATGTTTTGGGTATTCTTTTCTTTAACATAACTTCATTCAAAACTTCTTACAAATGGAGATTCAGTATTTCCTGAAAGGTCTTGTAAAATTCTGCTGGCAATCCATCTGGACCTGGTACTTTCCCAATATTCTGTTTTTTTTAAAGCTTCTGTTAGTTCCATCATTGTTATGTTCCCTTCTAGCATTGTTTCAATATCTTTAGGTATCTGAGGTAAATTCATTTTCTGTAAGTATTGCTTAACTTTTTCTTCTTGAATATTCTCTTGAAAATAGAATTTTCCATAGTAATCTTATATAATTTTTTTCTTCTCATTTCCATAGCAAACATGTCCTTCATTTATTAATTGATTAATCCTTCTTGATTCTCTTTCCTTTCTCAGTTTATAGACTAGCCATCTGCCTGGCTTGTTTGCATCTTCAAAGTAATTCTGTTTAGCATTTTTAATTTTTTGTTCTTGTTCCTCTTTTTCCATTAGTCCAATTATATGTTTAATTATATCCATTTTATTCTTAATGTCTTTTTTAGCGGGAACTTCTGTAACTCTTTTTTCAGTCTTTTATAATCATCCTCCAAAGTTTTAAAAGTCTTTTTCTGTTTTATATTTCTTTTCCTTGTATAGTCAATTATCAAACCTCTTGTGTAGGCCTTCATTGTGTCCCAGAGTTTCTATAGAGAAGTATCATCTTTTCTATTTTTTTTAAAGAAAACCAATTATTTCTCTATTTTCTGTTTAAAGTCCTTTTTCTTTAGTATCGTATTATTTAAAGTCCATCTAGATCTCCTCTTATATCCTTTCCAAATAACTGTCATTGGATTGTGGTCTGCCCAAGTACTTGTTTCTATTTCAATTTCTTGTATGTTAGCAAGTAGTTCTGCTGACATCCATATCATATCTATTCTAGACCATGATACATGTCTGTTTGAGTAAAGAGCATATTGCTTACTTTCCATATTTCTCTCTCTTCATGCATCTTTTAAGTTTAATTCTTCTATCATTTGAAAGAAAGATTTCAGTAATATCTTTCTAGTTTTCTCTGTTGATTTCTGCGTTTTATACTCCAACCGATCATTAATTAGTCCATTAAGATCTCCCATTATACAAATATTAACATAGTCCAATTCAATTATTTTCATATGTAATTTCCTGTAGAATTCTTCTTGATTATCATTTGGAGCATACATTGCAATTAAATGTGTTTTAACATTATTGTCCATTATTTCCACCATCAAAATCCTTCCTTCATCATGTATGAATTAATTCTGCCGCAATTCTATCTCTAATATATAAAACCATGCCTCTTTTTTATCGTGTCAGTGATGTGAATAATTTCCCTAATTTTTTTGTTTCAAAATATATTCATGTTGTTTTTTAATATGTACTTCTTGTAAACAGATTATATCAGATTTTAATTTCTCTAATTTACGAAATACTTTTCTTCATTTAGCAGCCAAATTAAGTCCATTTATGTTAATTGTAATCAATTTCCTTTCATCCATGTTAAGCTTTATAAGGGGGTTTTATTGCTCTAGTAGATCTTAGTTGTCATTACTCTCTGGGTACACCACATACTGCATCTTCTTCTTTTTCTTTTTCAATTACTGCTATACACTCCTCTTGAAATTCAATTAGTGACTCTTCTTTATTCTTCCTCCTTTCCTCTAAAATATTCTAAGTAGAATAACTCTGCTTTTCTGACTGTCAGTTCTGTGTCTTTGTTCCTGCTAAGTGAACAAGAGACCTTCTGGCATCAACCATCTGTAGTTTATTCCTCTTTTAAGTAACTCTTTAGTCAAAAATCTACATTCTCTTCTCATCTCTCTTACTCTTCTTGGTACTTGTTTCAGCACCACAATTTCTTTGCCTTTGTACTATAATGTTTTCTCTCTTGCCACCTGTAGTATCTGTATTTTGATTATCTTCTTGGTAAATCTAATATGTACTTCTCTTGGTAACCTGTTTCTCATTGCATATCTTGTATAGACATGGAACACTTCATCCATCCCATCCATCATCTTCTCTTTGGTTATCTCTAATGCTTCTGCCAGTATTTCTGTCATTATTTCAGCAAGATTTTCACCCTTTCCTTCTTCCACATTTTGAAATCTCAAATAAAATTCTAATCTATCAATTTCCCCTTCCAATGGTTCACTCCTGCCTTTCTCAACATTGCTCAATTGAGTATCAATATCTCCAATGTTCTTATCTCTTTGTATATCTTTTTCAATTTTTTTTTAGTCTGTCTTCATATTTCATCATCATCTGTTGAATATTTTCCACTTTCTCATCTGTCTTTTCAATTTTTTGCTCAATCTTCTGAATTCCTTGCATGATCATCTGCAATGTCACTTCCTTCTTTTTCTCTTTCTCCTGTTGTAACATTGTCTGTATAAATCGTCCTCCAGATGGTGAGGAGGATGGTATCGAGGAAGCTGGAGCTGTTATCTTTCTACACATCTTGTAATGCTTATCTGTGGAGAAAGAGAGAGAAAAAAGGAAAAAGGAAAAAAAGAACAAAGGCAAACAGTTGCCACTCCAAAAAGAAAAGGGGAAAAAATCTTCAGGCACTTGTATACCTTAATCCAACTAGTTGCAATAATATATATAAATAAAAAAGCAAGGGAAAATATGGAAAAAGGGATAGAAAGGATTTTTTTTAAAGAAAAAGAGGATAAGGAAAGGAAAAATAAAAATCAAAAAGAAAAAAAGAGAGGAAAAAATAATCTATGTATTTCTCCTAATAAAAAAAGCAAAAATAAAAAAATTACATTCTAGTTCCTGATTTGGAAAATTGATATCAAATAGAAAGAAAACCCAACTAGAGGGGAAGTAGAAAAGAAGGCAAAAAGTAACAAACAATTCTAATGTAAAGCAAGCCTCTGCTACTAAATATCCAAGGCTCTTTGATAAATCAGCTCAAAGTTTCCAGTTCATTGTTTTCAAGGTCACTTCAATCTTCTTTCTTTCAACTTCAACTCCAGACTCCAACTATCTATAGTTTCACAGATGAGCACCTGTGTAAACAAACTGCCGTGCTCATCCCACTATCTTTTCCAGTGCAAAGCTCAGAGTCCTTGAGTATAACATGAATACAATAACAAGTAAAAGAAAAAAAGAAAATAATGTATCCAAGCCTCTAGGTGGCAGTGCTACTTATTTTCCTTCACTTTCACTTCCCCCTCATACATCCAAAGCCAGGAACTTAATTAAAAAAGTAAGGCCTTTTCTTTTAAAAAGAAATAAATCTCAAATCAAAAATAAGAGTCTTAATCAAAAACAAATTTTCAAGAGAATTGTTAAAAAATAAAATAAAAACAGGAATAGAAAATTTAAAAAAGACCAGTCCACTTTAAAATTAAGAAGCTTTACCAAGTTCAAAATTCCAATAAAAAGGGGGAAAAACTTTCATTTTAACTAGCTTAATCTTGCTGCTTAAACACTTTTCTCTTCACTTTTAATTCCACTTTAAGTCTTTCAGGTTGTTCTCTTCAAGAAATAATAAGTAAAAGTTCCTCTTACCAAACTGACACACTTTCTTTCAATCTCTTCCGTTCCGGAGCTGCCCCAGCTTCAGCAGCTTGAATGGCTGCCTTTCTGCTGCTGGCAAAAAGGGCTTTTCCTGGATCAACCAGGGACTTTGCAATATCCCTGGGATCAGCAGGACATGCCCTTATTGATCACCATCTCTATGGGATGGTTTAGGTCCAACAGGACCGACCAGCAGCTGAGATATTGACAGAGATCTTAGAGAAATTAGATCGCACATTGTACCTCTGCAACGCCAGCTCCCCCTCCAGCAGCATTTATTCTTTTATACCTTTTTTACAAGCAAGGAAGAGTAGCATAGACACAGCATTTGGATTGGAGAATAGATCCCACATGGGTGAAACCTCCCATCCACATTGGTACAACCTCCCAGCCAATCTGTAAGAATAGAGGTGATGTTAGTAAAATGAGGTCACCTATAAGTCCGGAAAGTCTGGGTCATTCCAACCCAAGATAGAAAATGAGATCATGCAAGTAGCATATAGGCATCAGACACTGCAGTTTGCTGCTAACATCTAGCGCCATCTATAGGGTCTCAGTAGCTACTACAATGTCTAAACTGCCATACAAATATTGAGGAAACATCTGGACCTAAGCAACTTCCTCGGATAATTAAGAAGATGTGTCCCTATCTCCTCACTTTTGCACTGGGGGGCAATGTCGTCTATGTGTCCAGTGGAGGTGGGGTAGGGAAGAACACTTATGATTAGATATTGTCTCATTGTAGGTGTTTTAAGCATGACAATTTTTTATGTTATTGTTCAGTGAAAAGTTCACATGAAAAAGTTCACATCTCAGGATGATATAACCTACACCATGACACAGATAGATCAATGAGAGAGAGAAGGAGAGGGAGATATTTCAACAGAGAAACTATAGAATCTGGAAAGGAACTTCATGTTTTTCTGTACATGGTAAGAACATGAAGGGACAATTGGTCATGTGAAGCAGGCCTATAAAACAGCTCAAAATTCATGGATACAAATCCACACAGTAATCCAGAAATTTTTAAAAGCTAACATACATTTGAAACCAGAGAGGTTTTCTTTTGGGGACAAATAGGCAGGAAATTAGAAGAAAAGTCGTGGAATTTTGTTTTTAATTATTTGCTTGCTTGTTGAATTCATCTACTGCTCCTCTCAATGATAAAGCAACCATGGACAACTTTCAAACAATAAAATAAGTTTACTTTACTTTACTTGATTGTCATTGCACCTCATACAATGAAATCAACCACCATCTTCAGTGCACATCATGACCATAAAAATAAACACAAACACACATCCATCACACTCTACACATTGAATTGAAAACCCCCGACACTGCACCAACACTGCACTTACTTAAATTACACTGCTTAAATTACACTTGGAACTACAAAATTATATAAAATCTACAATGAGGAGACAGGTGTCTCACAGGAATGAGATTTTCTTCTTACCCTGTCAATCCCTTCTAGCACTGAACAATTCTTTCATGTCCCCAAGCCCTCTAGCAAAACCAGGTTTTTGATATCCTTCTCCAAGGCCAAAAGAATGGAGGCAGTTCTAACTTCTGCTGGCAGAATGTGCCACAAACTGGGGCCACAGAAGAAAAGGCTCTTCTCCATGACCCCTTTAACTGAAATTCCTTGGCTGGCAGGGCTGGCAATAGACCCCTTGACTGGAGCAAGTGGGGCATTGTAGCAAGATGGTCCCCAGAGTCATTTTATCTATGATAACTGCAGTGAGTGTATTATAAGCTCAAAAATGGAAAGACTCGAAACCACCCACAATGGAGGAATGGCTGATAAGGATGAAGGAATTTGGGAAGATGACTAAGCCAGCTTTGTTTTTTAATCAGAAAGAAAATCTATGTTCAAGGTTGAAAGGAAATAACATGAAATTTGTATGAAATACAAAAAATAAATTTCTCATGATTTGTAGTTTTGATGGTTAGAAAAAAATAGAATAATAGAAAAAATGAGCTATTTTGGCAATCATAAAGTAAAAGTTAATAAAGTAATGTACTTGGAATTGGAAGCTTCTTTTTCCGATTTCTTCCTATTTTCTCATTCTGAATTTTATTCTTTTCTCCCTTTTTTCTTTTATTCTTTCCTCTCCTCTCCTCTCCTCACCTCACCTTACTTTTGATACCATCGACCATGGTATCCTATTGCGGTGGCTCAGGGGGTTGGGAGTGGGGGGCACCATTCTACAGTGGTTCTCCTCCTACCTCTTGGGCCACTCACAATCGATGTTGACAAGGTGGGCAGAGGTCGAGCCCGAGGCACCTCACTTGTCGGGTGCCCCAGGGGTCGGTCCTCTCGCCTCTCCTGTTCAGCATCTACTTGAAGCCACTGGGTGAGATCATCCGTGGTTCCGGGGGGAGGTATCACCAATATGCGGATGTTACCCAGCTCTACATCTCCACCCTGAACCATATCAGTGATGCCCTCTCCGTGATGTGCCGTTGTCTGGATGCAGTGCAGATCTGGATGGGGAGGAACAGGCTCCAACTCAACCCGGCTAAGACTGAGTGGCTGTGCATACCGGCATCTCAGATTATTCAGGATATACCATCTTTGGTCATGGGGGGAGAGGTGTTGCCTCCCGTGGACAGGGTGTGCAACCTGGATGTCCTCCTGGATACACAGCTCAGTTTGGAGAAGCAGGTGAAAGCTGTGGCCAGGGGGGCATTTTCCCAGGTGCGGCTGGTTTGCCAGCTGCACCCTTACCTGAGCCGAGATGCCCTACGGACAGTCACTCATGCACTTGTCACTTCCCAAATCAACTACTGCAATGCTCTCTACATGGGACTGCCCTTGCGGACCACCCGGAGGTTGCAGCTGGTGCAGAATGCGGCCATGAGGTCTTTGATGGGGGTGTCCCGATACTCCCATGTTACACCCCTTCTGTGCAACCTGCATTGGTTGCCGGTTGCCTTCCGGGTGAGATTCAAGGTATTGGTAACAACATACGAAGTCCTACATGGCTTGGGTCCAGGGTACTTGCGGGAGCTTCTCCTGCCAGCCTCAAGCTCCAATCGCCCGATACACTCCCACAGGCAAGGCCTCCTTGGGGTACAGTCAGCTAGACATTGTCAATTGGCAGTGCCCAGGGGTAGGGCCTTCTCTGTGGGAACACCCACCCTATGGAACCAGCTCCCCTTGGGCCTTCGTTTGGCCCTTGATCTCTGCTCCTTCCGCCATGACCTGAAGACCTGGCTTTTTCAACAGGCTGGTCTGGACTGACCAGGGGGGGGGAGGGTTTGTTTTAGACTTATTTTAATTAATTTTTATTTTATTATTTTATTACTATTAGGCTTGTAATTGTTTGTTTTTTAATGAGTTTTTATTGTTAGCTGCTCTGAGTCCTTAGGGAGAGAGAGCGGCATACAAGACTAAATAATAATAATAATAATAATAATAATTATTATTATTATTATTACACCTTACCTTCCTCATTCTTTATTAGTCTGTCTTAGTTTCTACTGTTTCCATAACCCTTCCAATGCATACACACATACTGTATGTCTCTGTGTGTTTCTTTTAAATATAAATCCTCATCATACATGCATACCTGAGTTGACTGTACTTGAGCCTGACTTTGTGAAAGAGTACAAAGAGATTTTGTTAGTATAACTCAGTCTACAGAGATATTGTGTATTTACTACACACGTAGTGCACATTTAGTGTATGTTCATCATTTCTTAGCTTGAATCAATTCTGAAAAGTTGTGAACATTTTCAAGGCTTTGCTTTAATTGTTCTAATTAAGGGATGCCTACAGTTGTCTTAAGTTGTCTGGAAAGTTACTTAAAGATCACCACTGCAGGGAGAGTACAAGGAAAACTATGAGATAAATGCACTGAGGAGTTTTTTTATCTCAAGTAATATGTAAATCGAGGCACAATTTCCCCTTTAAAGGAGACAGTTAGTTTTACTTTTAAGGCTACACCCACCAACACAACTTTTGTGCACTTTCCGCAATCTTCTCCTGTCAGTTCCTCTCTATTCATTAGAGAAAGCCAAAATGACCCCATGGCTGAAGTTGGTGTTCTTACTTGCATCCCTCCAAGGTAATTGTTTCCCTCTATATAGAATTTTCTTCCATTTGCTTTTCTTGTATACAGGAGATCTTACTGAAACACTTTTGTTTTTAGGAGTCCAATCTCAAGTACAGTTGGTGGAGTCTGGAGGAGATGTGAGAAGACCTGGAGAGTCCCTTCGTCTCTCCTGCCAAGCCTCTGGATTCACCTTCAGCAGCTATGGCATGAACTGGGTGAGGCAGGCTCCTGGGAAAGGTCTGGAATGGGTTGCAAGCATGGGTACAACTAGCACTTACTACACAGACAAAGTGAAGGGTCGCTTCACCATCTCCAGGGATGATGCGAAAAGCCAGCTGTATCTGCAAATGAATAGCCTCAAACCAGAGGATGCAGCAATTTATTACTGTGCAAGTGACACAGTGAGAGGAAGTAAATCTGAAGCTTGGCAAAAACCTCATCAGAGCAGCTCTGCAAACCAATGCAGCCCCAGGAGGCTGCATTTTTCAATCAAAACAGCCTGTCTGATTGTCAGGAGGAAGAAAGAACTAATCTTGGTATCAGAAGTGTTTCCAATTGGAGGGGAGGTAACTGTTAAGTTTGCATGAAGAGTCAGACGTGAAGAGCTTCAGTGAAGAGTTTATTAAGTGACTACAGCTCAAATGGACCCGACTTGGCTGGGCTACGGCTGCTTCTTATAGCCAGCAGCCGTAGTTGCCAGCCAATCAGAGTGCAGGGTTTTTCCCGCACTATTTAAACCAATCCCATTTGACATTTTACAAGAACAATTCAAACTAAACCAATAACATTCAAACCTACATACATAACACCCCTCCCCACTAGGTTCAGTCCATACCAAACCCCAACCTATCTAATGTATTCTTTAAATAGGTGGGGCTCCTGTAATGCTGAGACCTTCGTGGTTCAGAAGTTTTAACATTCTCACCCAGTGAGAGAGGAAATGTGTCTGCTGACATTTCCCCACTGGGACTTCCTGTGAAAGAAGACCCTGTTTGACTGTTAGAATCTGGTCTCTCCTCCCAACCCATCTCCAGCCCGATGTCAGCACCCAAGTCAGGTAGTAATGCAATCTTCCACTTCTAAGGATGGATTTTGGCATTGTGACAGGTTTTGGGATGGTTCCTGTCATAATGGCTCATTACACCTGGGGTTGATTCTTGCTTGCTGATTTTCCTCCTGTTCCTCCCCTTCCCCTAGAAGTGACATCAGGTGAGGGAACTAGAGAGAGACAAAGGCTATGTTCCTGAGAGAACCTGGATCTAAGTTGATCAATGTGCCTGCTCCAGAGGAGCCCATCCTCTGTTTGCACCCTGTAAGAACGAGGGCCTGTGATCTGAGTTATCTCAGCTGGAATCCACAAAGGTTCACCTATGAGGTTCTTAGCATAAACAGAATCACCCACACTGAATGTGCGAACTTTGGAAGTGGAATCCAGTGGTGCTGGGTGAAGTGGGATGAAGGTCAAGGGAAGACCTAAGTTTCCTACCCATCAACTCTGCTGGGGATAAGTTAGTAGATGGGCTTTTAAATAGGGGCAGTAAGGGCATGTCTGATACCCTGTTGTGCTAAATAGGATTCAAAGAGGTTGGATGTAAATTGAGGGCCATTGTCAGAGACAAGAACATCAGGTAACCCGTGGGTTACAAAAAGTTTTTTGAGCTGCTTGATGACAGCATCAGTTGTGGTGGATGCCATGGGGAGTACCTCTAGCCATGTGGAATATGCATCTACTATAATAAGAAAGGTGTGCCCTCTGGTAGGGCCAGCAAAATCAATGTGAATTCTGGACCATGGGCCCCTAGGACATTCCCATTCCTGTGTGGGGGCGTGAGGTGGGGCAGGCCTGACTACCTGACAGTTGGGACAAGATGCAACCCAGTTTTCAACCATTTTGTCAATACCTGGCCACCATACATAACTCCTGGCCAATCCCTTCATCCTTACAATACCAGGATGACCTTCATGTAAAATTTCCAAAACCTCTCTTTGCAGTTTTGCAGGAATAACCACCCTGTTACCCCACAAAACACATCCTCTTAATACAGATAGTTCAGTTTGCCTGGATTTAAAAGGTTGGGCAAGGTGAGGTAGATTTTGAAGAGGCGAACCTTTCTTAATCCAGCCTATAACAGGAGCCAACACAGTGTCTTTGGCAGTCTCTCTGGCAATTTCAGCAGCATGAACTGGAAGCTTGGCAACAGTTTCTAGGAAAAAGGTGTGTGTTTCAGGTTCAAAGTCCTCCTTGTGGCAAGGAAGTGGGCAAAGACTTAGTGCATCAGCATGTCCAATGTCCTTGCCAGGCTTGTGGATAAGTTTGTATGAATAAGCTGCAATAAATTCAGTCCACCTCAGCATTCTTGGTGACAGGATAGTAGGTGTAGGCTTGTCTCCTGCCACAATGCCTAACAAAGGTTTGTGATCTGTAACAATGGTAAATGTTCTGCCATACAGATATTCATGAAATTTCCTAACAGCTGCAACAACTGCCAATGCTTCCTTGTCCAAATGATGTAATTCCTCTCTGCTTTGGTCAAAGTGCGAGAGTAAAATGCAATAGGGCTTCTCCACTGGGAAGCCTGTGGCTCAAAACCCCCTCCACTCCAAAAGGGGATGCATCACAAGTCAGGACAACAGGCAAATTCTCAGAGAACTGTATCAGTACAGCATCAGACGTGATTAGTCTTTTAACACTGTTAAATGCTGATTGTTCCTTCCTGCCCCAGACCCAAACAGACTTCTTATCAATGGTTCATCAATGGTTGCCTTTTGAGGTAGGAACATGTGATAAAAGTTAATAAGTCCAAGGAAGGCTTGCAAATCTGTTTTGCATTTAGGTCTAGGGGCTTCTTTGATTGCTTTAACCTTGGCATCTGTAGGGTGGATGCCATGCTTGTCAATCATGTAGCCCAGGAACTCAACCCTGTCTGTTTTAAGAGTGCATTTTTCTTCCTTGACTTTTAACCCCCCTTTCCTGAATCTGGTAAGGACTTCTCTGAGTCTTTCTTGTAGCTGAGTGTCATTTTCAGCAGAGATTAACACATCATCAAAGTAAGGCACTACCCCTGGCAGTCCTTGGAGCATTCTTTCCATAAGGCTTTGAAAGATGCCTGGTGCCACGCTTATTCCAAATTGTAACCTTTTACATTTGAAAGCACCTCTATGAGTCACAATGGTTTGGGCCTCTGCGGTGGCATCATCAACTGTTAGTTGTTGATATGCCTGGGCCAAACCCAATTTGGCAAAGACTGTACCCCTGCCAAGTGAATGTAGCAGATGATGCACCACTGGAACTGGATATGTGCTCTGCTGCAGCGCATGGTTCAGTGTCCCCTTATAGTCTCCACAGATTCTTACTGACCCATCAGCCTTGACTGGTGTGACTATGGGTGTCTCCCATCTGGAGTGGTCAGTGGGCTCTAAAACCCCTTGAGCTATTAATTTGTCTAATTGTGCATCAATTTTTCCTTTAAAGCAAATGGAACCCTTCTGGGCTTTAAACGAATTGGGGGCACCTTGGGATCTAGGTTGAAAGTGATAGGGGTCCCCATATACTTGCCCAATCCTTCGCTGAAGACCTCTGGAAACTCAGACTTCAAGGCCTCCTCCCATTCAGAGTTGCTCACGTGATTGATGCCAGTCACCTCAATGCCTAGTGGATTGAACCACTCAAGTCCCAGCAAGCTTGGGCGATCCTTGTCCACGATGGTCAGGGGCAAACGTTTGGTGTGGCCTTTAAACTTCACGTTGAATTCTCTTGTTCCAACTACTGGAATCTTGTTCCCTTGGTAATCTTTAAGAATCAGTGCTTGCTTCTGGAAATGCTTTTTCTGAATGTTGGGAAGTAGCCTGTGAATAGTGTCCCATGACACCATAGATAAACAAGAGCCTGAGTCCACTTCCATTTGGCAAGGCCTTCCTTCAATGAATACCTTCACATGTATTTTTCTGCTTTTCAAGGGTGAAGAATGACCAATGGTGATTGTTTGATGAGTTTCATTCTTTCCATTTGCTTCTGAGTTGCGCCCCATTTTCTCAATGAAATTGTTGGGCTTGAATTCTTTCTCAGGGAATTTCTTCCTACTAGGTGGAGTTCTGGATGATTTGCAGACTCTTGCTAGGTGACCTCTTTTCTCACAACGGAGGCAGATGGTGTCTAAAAACTTGCATTCAGTGCGGGGGTGGCCCCCACAGCCTCTGCAATAAAATTCTTGCCTCTTTCTCCCAGGGTCTTTCCTTTTCTTCTCCATTCTGAGTCTAAAAATCCCTTCCTCCACCTCACTGCAATCTGAATCAGAGTCTATTTGCTTGCAATGGGTTGTTGTGGACTTTTCCACATCAGAATGGCTTGAGGCCTTGTTAATCTTCTTCATGGCTGCTGCTGAGGACTTGGTTGCTTCCACTGAAACAGCTTTCTCTATGGCCTCTTTAAACGTGATCTTAGGTTTCATTAGTAATTTGCTCTGTAAGACCTTATCTTTAACGCCTAGAACAAACCGATCACGCATGGCCTCTTCTAAGTTGGTAAACTCACAAGCACCCCCAATGTCCCTTAAACTTGCCATGAAGTCATTAACATTTTCGCTTTCCCCTTGATCCCGACGGTAAAACTCGTGTCTCTTAATGAGGCCGCGATACTTGTGCGTAATGGGCTCTTAAAAGCTTTTCTAAATCAGGCCATTCCATTACCTTCAAGTCTGCAGCTCCCACCAATGCCTTCACCATCTTGAAGACCGCCGGACCGCAGTGCGTGAAATACCGCCCTCTTCTGCTTCTCGGGGATATCGGCGAGGTTGTTTCCTTCCAAGTACATCTGGAAGCGATCCACATACAATTCCCAGTCTTCCGCTGCTGGATCGAACAGGGCTGGGGGGGTGTTCAGCGCAGCCATCTCGCTCTTCTGCTTGTCTTCTGCATCATCTCTTCTTCAGGGAGATCCCACCTTCGTCGCCAGTGTTAAGTTTGCATGAAGAGTCAGACGCGAAGAGCTTCAGTGAAGAGTTTATTTAGTGACTACAGCTCGAATGGACCCGACCTGGCTGGGCTACGGCTGCTTCTTATAGCCAGCAGCCATAGTTGCCAGCCAATCAGAGTGCAGGGTTTTTCCCGCACTATTTAAACCAATCCCATTTGACATTTTACAAGAACAATTCAAAATAAACCAATAACATTCAAACCTACATATATAACAGTAACCATAAAAACTGAACAAAGCAGATGAACTGTGTAGCTAAACAGGGGAAAAGAGAGAGAGCTAAGAGAACTATCTTTAGATATACAAAATTCTGTTTCTTTATTAGAACTTTTCATTCCTTTACTTATTTGCAGTTTGATCCTCTTTCTTTCTCTTTCTTTCTTTCTTTCTTTCTTTCTTTCTTTCTTTCTTTCTTTCTTTCTTTCTTCAATTTATTAATTTTCTATTCATTACATTCCTTAGTGCTTAATAAACATTGTGTTGTCTAGGTATTTCATTTGTTTAACAATACAAATGCCATTCTTACTCTCCACCCCCTTTTTTTAAACAATTACTGGTTAAATTGTTCCGAATCTGACCGATCTCAGTTGAGATCTTTCACAAGGACTTACCTTGTGGCGATGGGGGCGGTGAAGTCTTCTTACTTCTCTGCACTCATTGCATCCACAGAGAATCACCTGGAGGCCCTGTTCAGGGTCACCCACTCCCTCCTGAATCTGGGGGGGGGAGAAGACTTTGCAGGGACGGGCTGAGGAATTTAGTCATCAACTGCTGGACAAGATTGCTCAGATCTGGGCTGGCCTGGACTCTGACCGGCTAGAGTCGGATGCAGGAGTAACGACGGGTCTTGTTGTTATGATCTGGGATGAGTTTGACCCTGTGACTCCAGATGAAGTGGACACGGCCATGCGGAGGTTGAGCTCCACCACATGTTTATTGGACACATGTCCCTCCTGGCTGGTTTATGCCACCCGGGATGTTACACGAGGCTGGCTCCAGGCAGTGGTCAATGCTTCATTGGGTGAGGTGTCCTTCCCTGACGCCTTGAAGGAGGCAGTAATGAGGCCCCTCATCAAGAAGCCTGCCTTGGATCCAGCTATTTTAAACAACTTTCATCTGGTCTCCAACCTTCACTTTGTGGTGAAGGTTGTTGAGAGTGTGGTGGCGTGTCAACTCCTGAGGGCCCTGGAAGAAGCTTCCTACCTTGATCCGCACCAATAAGGCTTCAGGCCCATGTACAGCACTGAGACAGCATTGGTGGCACTGATGGATGATCTCTGGAGGGCTCGAGGCAGGGGATATTCCTCTGTCCTAGTCATATTAGATCTCTCAGTGTCTTTTGATACCATCGACCATGGTATCCTGTTGCGACACCTTGAGGGCCTGGGGGTGGAAGGCACCATTCTTCAGTGGTTCTCCTCCTACTTCTCGGGATGTTCGCAATCAGTGTTGAGAGGTGGGCAGAGGTCGGCTCTGCAGCCCCTTGCTTGCAGGGTGCTGCAGGGGTTGGTCCTCTCTCCCCTCCTGTTCCACATCTATATGAAGCCACCGGGTGAGATCATCCGTGGTTTTGGAGTAGGTATCATCAGTATGCTGATGATACCCAGCTCTACATCTCCACCCCAGACCAACTCAGTGATGCCCTTGCCATGATGTCCTGGTTCCTGGAAATGGTGCGGATCTGGATGGGGAGGAACAGGCTCCAGCTCAACCCAGCCAAGACCAAGTGGCTATGTGTGCTGGCATCTCATATGATCCAGGAAGTTCCACCTTTAACCATGGGGGGGAGGTGTTGCCCCCTGTAGAAAGGGCTCACAACTTGGGTGTCCTCCTGGATACATGGCTCAGTTTGAAGGAGCAGGTGGGAGCCGTGACCAGAGGGGCATTTTCCCAGGTTCGCCTGGTGCACCAGTTGCACCCTTACCTGGAATGAGATACACTACACACAATCACTCATGTGCTTGTTACGTACCAACTCGACTACTTCAATGCTCTGTATATAGGGCTGCCCTTGCAGACCATGCGGAGGCTTCAACTGGTGCAGAATGCAGCTGCGTGGGTTGTGATGGGAGTTTCCCGATACTCCCATGTTACACCCCTCCTGCACGAGCTGCATTGGTTGCCAGTTGCCCTCCGTGTGAAATTCAAGGTGCTGGTACTTACCTATAAAGCCCTATATGGCTTAGGGCCAGGGTACTTGCGGGAGCATCTCCTGCCAGCATCGAATTTCCATCGCCCAGTGCGCTCCCACAGGCAGGGCCTCCTTGGAGTGCCGTTGGCAAAACAGTGTCAGCTGGTGGTCCCTAGGGGTAGGGCCTTCTCTGTGGGTGTGCCCACCTTGTGGAACCAGCTTCCACTGGATCTCTGTTTGGCCCCGACCTCCATTCCTTCCGCCGCGGCCTAAAGACTTGGTTATTTGAACAAGCCAGCCTGGACTAATCTTGACTAATTATTCTGTGAGCAGCTTGCAGTCATGCACAAAACTCCATTTGCTAGAAAGGCGGACACTCACAGAAATAGAACTACACATCAGTGGTGGGATTCAAAAAATTTTTACTACCGGTTCTGTGGGCATGGCTTGGTGGACATGGCATGGCTTGGTGGGCATGGCTTGGTGGGTGTGGCAGGGGTAGGATACTGCAAAATCTCCATTCCGACCCCACACCAGGCGGGAGGTTACTGCAAAATCCCATTTCCTCCCTACCCCACTAAACTGCTTTCCAGCTCTGTTCTCCTGTGCAGGGAAACGAAAGAAGTTGTTCAGCTGGGACTCAGGAGGCAAAGAATAGATGGGGTGGGGCCAGTCAGAGGTGGTATTTGCCGGTTCTCCAAACTACTCAAAATTTCTGCTACGGTTCTCCAGAACTGGTCAGAACCTGCTGAATACCACCTCTGCTACACATGTCTGAGCACATGCCTGCCACTAACATGGAACCATCCCCTCCCTCCCACCACTGGTCTTCCAAGCTGGAAAGGTTGGGGACTGCCAAATTAGGATGTTTAGGAAAATGGCCTCCCATAGTTCCCACAAAATAATGACCCACACAGCCTTAATTCTTCTGAACTAATTCAAGAGCAGTTTTGGGGCCATCTCCACCTTTCTCACAGGACCCAATTCAGTCTAATGGTGTTCAGTAACCCCTTCCAACTTTGCCTGCTAGGGTACATGCATCTCCTTGGAGAATTAAGCCCCCCACCTCATCTTCACTGGTTAGGGAGCTTTGATGGTCTGCAAAATCCCACCAAATAGGGATCCACTTGAAAGGGTGTTTTCAGATGGGATGACAGTTCTAAGACTGATAATTTCCATTGTTATTAGTTGAAAAGGAACTGAAATTACAGCTATGTCTACAGAACAACGCAAATTTCAAAGCAGTCTTTTCTACTTTATACTGAGATGAATGAATGAATGAATGAATGAATGAATGAATGAATGAATGAACAAATGAATTCTTTATTGGCAAAGTGTGATTAGACACACAAGGAATTTGTCTTGGTGCATATGCTGTCAGTGTACATAAAAAGAAAAGGTATATTCATCAAGAATCATACAACACTTAATGATAGTCATAGGGTACAAATAAGCAATCAAACCATACTAAGGAACAGTCAATAAAAATTGTTCGGGTACAAGCAACAAGGTTACAGTCATACAGTCACAAGTGGGAGAACATGGGTGATAGGAGTGATGAGAAGATTAATAGTGATAGTAATGCAGACTTAGTAAATAGTTAGACAGTGTTGAGGGAAATATTTATTTAGCAGAGTTATGGCATTTGGGGAAAAAACTGTCCTTGTGTCTAGTTGTTCTGGTGTGCGGTGCTCTGTACAGCATCATTTTGAGGGTAGGAGTTGAAACAGTTTATGTCCAAGATGTGCGGAGTCTGTAAATATTTTCACAGCCTTCTTTTTGACTCGTGCAGTATACAGGTGCTCAATGGAAGGCAAGTTGGTAGTAAATATGATTCGTTTTTCTCAGCTGCACAGAAGGGTAAGTGGATGGTTATGTGGTTTCCTTCACCCAGAAACTATGATTTGAAAATGGTTTAATAGTATCAAGTTGTTATCTAACCAATTTTAGTTTCTTGAAGAAACCATGGATGAGGGAACATTGTCCTGACTCTTATGATAATTTTATATAATCTCAAAATAGTTTCAAAGGAAGTGGATTAGAGAATGGAGATATTGTCCTTTTTATCAAAAGGCAATTAAAATAAGGGACAAATATCTCCTCTCCTCTCCTTTATCTTGTCTACTCTTATCTCCTCTCCTCTTTCTGTCTTCCTCTCCTCTCCCCTCTCCTCCTCCTCTCTCCTCCCCTCCCCTTCTGCCCCATATGCTGATTAGTCAGTGATGATTGATAACTGTCTAGTTATAACCTTAGGACTCTTTTCTTCTAGGTCAAGTAAATGTCTTTTTGGAAGAAAATGTAAAATAATGAAGATGGTTTGAATATTCCAGCTTCATTTTGTCTCTTTACACAGTTTGAAATTTGATTGAAAGGTAGTATGATGCCATGAGGCAGAAATGAAACTTATTATCATTGTTTTAATATCCCAACTGCCATGCAAATATCCTTGGAGAATTAGGAAGGTACCTCCTTACCTCTTCACTATGAACACTGGGGGGCAGTGTTGTCACATGAAACCACATGGCCTCTGCATCCAGTGGGGGTGGGGTAGGGAATAAAATAAGTGTCATTCTCTCATTCTGGAGGCATGACAATTTTTTAATGTTATTTCTGTAGTAAGTTACTGAAAATAGCTTAAGCAAGTTTCACATTTCAGGAGGGGATAATTCTCACTATGAAACTTGGTCTATAATTTTTTTAAAATAAAATGACGTACCTCAATTTTTTTCCTTGTAATGCAAGAAACATGTATATCATGTATGTACAGTACACATGCACAAACACATACAAAAGAGACCTAAAATGAGATAGATTTTTTTTTCCAAACAAGTTTTATTCAATTTTTAACAATTTAAATAAGTCTCTTTTCAGTAGACAGCATATTTCCGGGTCATCACTTTCACATGCAAATATAACAATAGTTTTATAGTATTTTTAACATTTAACTTCGTATTTTATCCCATTTTTACTTCCATTCCATTTTTTGCAGACAAAGAGCCAAACAAATTAATCCTAGTCTCAGATCTTAATCTCATTCTATGTAACCCCATTTCATTTCAAATTATTATAAATAGTTCTTAAGCATTTATATTTCTTTTAAAAATAACAATATGTTTGCTCATCTTATAAAGAATAAAATTTATCCATATCTATCCTTAAACTATCTTCACATTATTCTTTTATCATTTACATATTTCTTTTATCCGTCAGATTTGCCCTTTCATCACATATTCTTTCCATAATTCTAAATCAATACAAGCTTTAACACAGAAAAGAATAAAAAAAACCCCTAGACTTACCCCCCTTTACTACTTTGAAAGTGTCACCTCAGTGATTAATATACTAACATTATAATAATCATTCCCTTTGCGGCAAAAGATAGAGTAAGAAAAAAGAAGAGAAGAAAAAACTACATAACATTATATAGCTTTTCAGACAGGTTCTGCAACACATATCCCCCCAATTTAAAATTTATTTATAATTTCAAAGTAATAGTAAAAAATAATTAACCTTGATTACTGACAACTCTCAATTTTAGACATCTTCAAGAATTATTTCAATTAATTCAATTTATCTAATCAACATTTACCTTTTTTATAAGTAAAAAGTGAGTGTACCTTCATCTAAAAAAATTGTTGTCAGTAGCCCCTCTATTGTTTTATATTTTAATAATTACGGTATATTCTTATTACCCATCTTCTCCATGCAGAACCCCTTCTTAATACCTTAGCCATTATCTCTATGTAAACGAGTTTCTTTCTTCATTATATAATTTCCATATTTCTCTATCTTCTGCTCCTGTTTCTTGTTCCCCCTCCTCCTCTTTCTGCTATGTCCCTTCTCCATCCAATTTGAATCCCTCTCTCTCTCATTACCTTTCTGCTCTCTTTTCTTCTGGGCCTTTCTACCTTGCCTAATTCCATAAATGTTCCCCCTTTTAATTGCTTTCTTAGATTTCATTTTTTGGACCACCCTTCCTTTCCCTTTTATTTGTAGTGATCTTTGTGTTAGTTGTCTCTTTAAGATGGCTTTCCCTTGTGCTGGCTCATCCCTTTCCAGGATTCCTTCTTCTTGTTCTTTATTCCCCATTTCCATATCTTTGACCAAAAGCCAAATTAATTCAGTCACTTCCTGTAGCAGTTCTTTCATGCTTTTAGATTCCATTTTAATTTCTTGTATGGCCACAAAGTTTTTATTTTCCTTATTTCTTCTTCTTTTTTTTTTTTAAATCTCAACCCACTTCAGAGTCTGTATCAATATCACCAACTAGTCCAGTAGTCTGTCTTTTATTTAAGTTCAAACTTTCACCTTCTGTAGTTCTTGCTTTTTGTTTCAATATTTGTTTAAAATTGTAACAATTCCAATCCACAAAGGAACAAGATATTTTCCTTCTTCTTTAAATTCCAGTTTTTATCCACTGAGTGGCACTTTCTGTCACAAAAAATCTTCTCCCTTTCCTTTTGTTTTAATATTCAGGGTTTTTCGAGCCTCAAACTTAAATTCTTACGCCGGCTTCTACCTTTCCCGGTTTGAAGCCCCTTATAGCTGTCAAAAATATTTTACTATTTTTTCCTTCACTTGATAGTCATGCCGCTTTTTCTTTTTTAAAAAGCTCGTTTTATCTTAGTCCCGGGTACCTTTGTTGATTTTACCTTCCAATACTCTCGATTCTTCTGCTGTCAACTTCTTTCTTTCCTCCTGCACAAATCTTAATCCAGTTGAGACCTTCTCTTCAAGGTGGCCATATTGACCACCGCTTCTTGTCGTCTTCGAGGAAAAGACCAGACTCAGAGGGGGAGATGCGCTCCCCTCACTCTGTCTGGCAGCTTTCCCTTTCTCCGCCGCCCCTACGAGGCAGCTTCAGCCCTGAGCCGTGAGGATCGGGGCTCTCAGACGAAAGAGCCAGGCTGCGGTCATGCACGATCGCAAACCGCCGCCCGTTAGCGAGAGGGCTCAACCCGGAAGTCCCGAGACCTAAAATGAGATAGATTGATGACATCAGCAAGTATTGCAGGCTGAATTGGAAATGTGTGGAAGAGCCCTCCATACTGCAGTAGATAGACAAAGGCTAAAATGATGATGAGTATGACACACACATGCACACACACACACACACATACACACACAGAGTATATCACTTTTATTATTTTATGTACCATATTTACCATGTGTATAAATGGTAAAAGTTGGAAAACTTTTTTGGTACCGAGTGCCGAAATGGGAACACGCAAGTGGGGAGAGGAAAGCACCGGAAACCAGAAGAGCAGCTCCCCGGTGCACGTGCATGGGAGCATCAGAACCTGGAAGAGCAGCTCCCCAGTGCATGCATGCACACCAGGGAACTGCTCTTCCAGTTTCCAGTATGTCCGCATGCATGAAAAACAGCTGGCCATACCCGGAAGAGCAACAGGTGATGGCTGGCATGCCTGGAGAGATGGCTCTACATGCCACTTCCAGCATGCATGCCATAGGCTTCCCATCAGAGGTATAGAGTCTCCTGCTTGATCAGGAGGCTGGACTAGAAGACCTCCAATGTCCCATTCAGCTCTATCCTGTTCTGCTCTGTTCTACTCTGTCCTGCTCTGCTCTGCTCTGCTCTGCTCTGCTCTGCTCTATTCTATCTATCTATCTATCTATCTATCTATCTATCTATCTATCTACTTAAAACAAGATGGATCCCAGAGACTAAAACAAGATTCATTGATGACATCAGCAAGTATTGCAAGTCTATTTTATAGCGGCAATAATAGAATTACAGAAACTGAAGGACAAGTCTATTGCAATACTTGTCCTTCAGTTTCTGTAATTCTATTATTGCCACTATAAAATCTTTCCTATACATACAAGTGCTGTTCCATTCATGTTCTAAATCTAAAGTGTCTTTCTCGAAAAACTCTTAGTGCATATTCATCCTCTGTAACCTTGAATCGATTCTAAGAAGTAGCGACCTTTTTCAAGGCTTCTGTTTAATTGCTCTAATTAAAGGATGCCTTGTTTTGACAATACTGGAAAGTTATTTATAGATTCCCCCCATAAGGAGTGTGCAAAAAAAAAACCTATGGGATAAATGCACTGAGGAGCTCTTTTATGTCAACCAGTATGCAAATCAAGATGTAATTTCCCCTTTAGAGGAGTCTGTTGGTTTTTCTTTTAAGGCTACACCCAACAACACAAAATATGTGTATGTTTCTGAATCCTCTCCTGTCAGTTCCCCTCCATTTATTAGAGGGTTCCATAATGATCCTGTGCCTAAGCTTGGTGTTCTTACTTGCATCCCTCAGAGGTAATTTTTTTCCTCTACATAAAGTTTCTTTCCATCTGCTATTCATCTGTACAGGAGATCTCATTGAAACGCCTTTCATTTTAAGTGCCCAATCTCAAGTACAGTTGGTGGAGTCTGGAGGAGATGTGAGAAGACCTGGAGAGTCCCTCCATCTCTCCTGCTAAGTCTCTGGATTCACCTTCAGCAGCTGCTGGATGACCTGGGTCAGAGAAGCTCCAGGGAAAAGACCAGAATGGGTGGCCCACATGACTAATGGCTCACCTCCTTCCACTTACTACTCAGACAAAGTCAAGGGAAGCTTCACCATCTCCAGGGACAATGCCAAAAGCCAGCTGTATTTGCAAATGAACTGCCTGAAATAAGAAGACACAGCTATCTATTACTGTGTCAGAGACACAACGACAGAAAGTCAATCTGAAGCCTATTGAGAACTTTATCTATCTCTGAGCAGCTCTCAAATTAAGAAAAAGCATTCATACACATGGTGGCACATAGTTTTTTTTTAATCATATTTTTTTCAAACATGCCTTCCCCTTCTATCAGGAATGTAGATATGAAATATTTTTGTGGATGATTATGTTTTATTTTGAGATTGGCGGTAAAATAGGGGTAATTCTTTTCTTTAATTCCTCTGCTTTAAATCATTTTATGATTTATTTAAGTATTAAGAAAATCAATTTAGAATTTGTTTGTCACCACAAGTCATGAGTGGAATGTATTACTATAGAAATGAGCAACTCTCCTTAAAATACTTCATGTGTTCTCCATGTCTCTTCCCCTCCTGGAACATAAAAATCTCCTGGGGAATAAGATGTATGCCATCTCTTCCTCATCACTTACCCCAGGGTGTAGCAATAATACCCTCAAGTATATTGGCCATGAAGTGGTCTAATCTTGAATGTTGATTATATCTTCTGTTATTTGTTTAAAAGTTCCCTCAATGGATCTCAAACAAATTTAACTTCTCAAGAGATTAATACCCTCATTGGGAATTGTTGAAGGCCAATTCAGTGAAAGGCCATCCCACTGTCTCCTGGTGAGATGCCTCCAGCATGCTTTGTCTCCAAATAAACAGCCTGAAATCAGAGGACACCACTGTATATTATTGTGCTGGAGTTATCATGAGAGGAAGCTATACTGAAGCTTGGCAATAGAATGTAGAACAATAAGGCTGGAATGGAGGCCTTCTACTCAAAACTCTACTCAAGGCAGGAGTCTTATACCATTCCAGGCAAATGGCTATGCAGCACCTGCAACCCCAAAGGCAAGCTATTCTAATTAATTGTTCTCCCTATCAGAAAATTTCTCCTTACTTCTAGATCTCTCTTTAACAAACTTTTATCCATTACCTCTTGTCCTACCCTTGAGTACTTTGGACATTAAGCCAATCCCCTCATCTCTGAGACAGTCCCTCAAGTACTGGAAGATAGTCATCATGTTCCCTTTAATTCATCTATTCAATTTGGGAACATATTGAATTTTGGGGGAAATATTGAAAGGGAAATAAAATGTGCCAGCCCACCTCCAGTAATTGCAAGGGAGAAGAAGGACCAGACTTGAGAGCAGAGGAAGGATTCAAGTGATAAAAAGACAAAAATCCCTCCTTTATTCATGACTAATGCCTAGGTTGAGTCAAATTCTATACTCTCAATTAAAAATAAACAAAGGAAATTCATTATGAAGAAAGCCAAAAGTCTTTGGTTTTCTCCATTACTAAAGTGAAATAGCCACCAAAGTATAATAGGCTTTATGACACAAGGAAGGGAAAGGAAGGGAAGGGAAGGGAAGGGAAGGAAAGGGAGGGGAGGAGAAGAGAAGAGAAGAGAAGAGAAGAGAAGAGAAGAGAAGAGAAGAGAAGAGAAGAGAAGAGAAGAGGATGACTGGAAAGTTATGTGAAAATCACATTTATAAAGGGTGTGCAAGGAAATCTATGACTTCAATGCCCTGAGGGACTATTTCATACAAAGTAACATGTAAATCAAGGGACAATTTCCACTTTAAGGGAGGCAGTTGGTTTTCTTTTTCAAGGTACACCAATCAACAAAAAACATTGAAACTTTCTTGAATCCTTTCCTATCAATTTCCCTCCATTCATTAGTTGGATCAAAAATGTTTCTTGGGCTAAACTTGGTGTTCTTACCTTGCAGGTAAACACTAAATGTCTATGGAGTCATCTAGGTCATGGTTGTCTCAAAGGTGCTTTTTTTCGAGAGGCAACCAGGCTTTCTGATTTTTTCTTTGAAGATGTTTCACTTCTTATCCAAGAACTTCTTCAGCTGAAGAAGAAATGTCTTCAAAGAAAAACTAGGAAGTCTTGTTGCCTCTTGAAAAAGCACCTTTGGGACAACCATGACCTGTGGCAGCCTTGGAAGCCATATTTTACTTAGATGCTTCAAGGCGGCCACATTTGCTGCCTGGAAATTTGGGAGTGGGGATTTCATAGAGAGGTAGAAGATTAGAGTCAACAACATTCTTTTTCAGAAAGTCAAGGCCATGTAGCCCTGCACTTGGAGAGGAGTGTCTGGAGGAATGTCTCCTGTTGGGACAACAATTGATTGGACCATTTGATGGACTGGTGGGTGCAGGGGATGGATCTTTGAAATTCTTTTGGAAAGGGAAAACTCTCAGATTCGGGTTTTCCCAGATGTGCCAATATGACAACTCTAATAAAATGGAACTTTCAGAAAATGCTTGTAAAGATTTTTTTTTGTAAAGATTTACAAATTATTCTATAGGTGGCATATGACACCAACAAGACTAGCTAAAATTAATAATAAACTCTCACCTACCTGTTGGAAATGCAACAAGGAAAAAGGCGCCTATTATCACATATGGTGGCGTTGCAGAAAGGCCCAGGAATTTTGGAATCAAGTACATAAATGGTTACAGGAAATGTGCAACGAGGAGATATACTTTACTCCAGAATTCTTTCTACTTGGAATTACAAAAGGACATACCCGAAAGACACTTTTTACTTAATGATTCACATTGTTACAGCAGCAAGGATGGCTTTTGCACAAAACTGGAAAAATACTGAAACTCCAGCTGAAGCAGAAATACTAAGGAAAATCATTATGTGGAGATGGACAAATTGACTATGGAAATAAAAACAAGGAAGAAACGGACTATTATAAAATATGGAACAATTTTTATGGATGGCTGGACAGGAGAAAGATCCAATAGCATTTCTTAAACTGGACTTGATGTACATTGGACAATAAGTGATATGAGCTCAGCAATACCTGTTCAAATTTAATGTATGTTTTGTGTTTGGTTATATGTTGTTTAAGTTTATGTTTGTCTGTGTGTGATTATACAACAAAAATTATTAAAAAAAAGAAAAGAAAATGCTTGTCTTGGAATTTATTGGTTTGGAGTTTGTTAGTTGGAATGCTGACAACCTGGATGACTGAGAATCTCCATAGACTTGCAAGCAATGTTTCTGTATATGTAGAGTTTCCTTTCATTTGTTGGTTCTGCATACAGGAGATGCCACTAAAACATTTTTTCCCTAGACATTTGATCCCAGGCTCACTTGGTGGAGTCTGGAGGGGATTTCAGAAGATCCAGAGAGTCCCTCCATCTATCCTCTGTATCCTCTCACCTTCAGTGGCTTCTGGATGCACTGGTTAAGACAGGCTCTAGGAAAACACCTGGAATGGGTTCCCCATATAGATCCAAGTTCATCTAGCATTTATTATTTAGACAAAGTGAAGGGATGCTTTACCATCTACAGGGACAATGACAAACACCAGGCATCTACAAATGAACAACCTGAAATGAGAGGAAACAGCAGATGACAACAAGGCACGTGCAAGGAAATATATGATGAAATGCAGCAAGGAGGCACATTCATACCTAGCAATATGTAAATCAGGGAACACTGTTTCCCTTTAAAGGAGGTAGTTGGCTTTCCTTTCCAGGCTACACCCACCAACACAAAGTTCTGCATTTCTCCAAGTCCTTTGCCATCAATTCCTCTCCAAACTTTAGAGAGAGCAAAAATGATCCTGTGGCTAAACTTGTATTCCTTACTAGCGGCTCTCAAAGGTTCTGTAATTGTTTTCTCCTTATTCAGTTTCTTTCTATTTTAATTCTTGTATGCTGGAGAACTTACTGAAACTCTTTTCATTTTAGCTGTCCAGGCCACATTGGTGGAGTCTGGAGGGGATGTGAGAAGACCTGGAGAATCCCTCTATCTCTCCTGCCAAGCTTCTGGATTTACCTTCAGTAACTCCTGGATGTACTGGATGAAACAGGTCCCAGGGAAAGGCCTGGAATGGGTTTCCCAGATAAATCCAAGTTCATCTGCCATATATTACTCAGACAAAGTGAAGGGGCGCTTCACCATCTCCAGAGACAATGCCAAAAGCCAGGTGTATCTGCAAATGAACAGCCTCAAACCAGAGGACACAGCAGTCTATTATTGTATGGCAGACACAGTGAGAGGAAGTGAATCTGACACCAGGCAAAAACCTTCTCTTCCACTGAGCAACTTTCCAAACTGATTTAGTCACAGAAGCTTGAATTTGTATATCATCGCTGAAAAGCAGCAGATAATGTTCCATCATTGCTTATTCCAGAGCTTATCTTGGAATTTATCAAGCTATTTATTTATTTATTTGTTTGTTTGTTTATTCATTTATTCATTTATTCATTTATTCATTTATTCATTCATTTATTCAAATTTGTCAAACATAAATGAGAACAAAAATAAAAGAATAAAAATACAGTGACATACAGGGATGATAGGCACGTTAGTGCACTTATGCACACCCCTCTACTAACCACTTAAGTATGATGTAAGGTCCATGGAAGCTATATTGAACTTGTTTGGCTGAAAGTCAGGAAATGTGTTGAAAATTTCATGGCAGTATAAATGATGTATCCTTGGGACTTACAGTCCAGCAAACCATCAATGAGAGGCAAAGATTTCTCAAACATTGGTTGAAAATTCAATTATACTGTAAATAAGGTACTTTTTGTCATCTCTGGTGGACTTGTGGTAAAGCAAAGAAATATTGGGGCCAGATTTTAATGATCTAGAAACCTTCCTTCACATATAATTTTACAATTCAATTCACCTTCTTTCTGTCAGTATTTATTGTATTATATTGCATTGCATTGCATTATTTTAAATATAATATAATGCAATGCAATGCAATATAATACAATATTATATAGCATTGTATATCTTATTTTTTATTTTTATTTTATTTGTACACTGCATGTCACCATCAAGAGCAACTCTAGGCAGTTCATACTGCAATAATATAATATTGACAATATGCCACTATTTATTTCTTTTTTACAGGATATTAATGTATCATTCATTCATTGCCAAATTAAAAACTAAATTAATAAGGAAATTGGCTTGTAATATAACATCTTTGATTCCTACATTGAAATTCAGATGTGAATATGTAATTCAATTGTTGGTTTCAAATTGGACCTTATAGCTTGATCTACATGGTTGTTTTGGGTTTCTTCAAAAGGACCCGATCAAGGGAAGAACTGTGGAACAAATACTCTTAATTCAGATGTACCATCTTTATCATGTTTGGTCACTAACATGGGTAATTAAGGTATTTTCATCCCATGGTTTCATTCTCTCACCATAAAATCTGTTGTTGAAATGGGGAGATTCTGCCAGATCTTGATTTATGTACTCCAGTGTAAATCTGTCCTTCCCCCTATGCACCCACAATAAAACACAGGATGGTCTTGAGTGTTTCTCAGACTGGAGCCTCATTTGTAAAGTCTGTGTGAAATCCATGTGCAAAGAAATATACAATTAAATGCAATGAAGAAGCACATTTATATCCAGTGATATGTAAATCGAGGGAAAAATTGCCCTTTAAAAGAGGTAGTTGGTTTTCCTTTCCAGGCTATACCCACCAACACAAAGTTCTGCATTTCTCCAAGTCCTTTGCCATCAATTCCTCTCCAATCTTTAGAGAGAGCAAAAATGATCCTGTGGCTAAACTTGTATTCCTTACTAGCAGTTCTCAAAGGTTCTGTAATTGTTTCCTCCCTATTCAGTTTCTTTCCATTTTAATTCTTGTATGCAGGAGAGTTCACTGAAACTCTTTTCATTTTAGCTGTCCAGGCCACATTCGTGGTTTCTGGAGGGGATGTGAGAAGACCTGGAGAATCCCTCTACCTTTCCTGCCAAGCTTCTGGATTTACCTTCAGTAACATCTGGATGTACTGGGTGAGACAAGCCCCAGTGAAAGGCCTGGAATGGGTTTCTCATATACATCCAAGTATATGCACCCACAATACCATTTACCATCTACCATTTATTACTCAGACAAAGTGAAGCGATGCTTCACTACTACCAGGGACAATGCCAAAAGCCAGCTGCATCTGCAAATAGTGACCAAGGGCCTTGGTGGTGCAGGCTGTTAAATGCCTAGCACTTAGTTCCAGCTGCCTGCAATTATTGCAGGCTCGAATCCCACCAGGCTCAAAGTTGACTCAGCCTTCCATCCTCTCGGGGTAGGTAAACTGAGGACCCAAGATTGTTGGGGGCAATAAGTTGACTTTGTAAAAATGCTGCTTAGTAATAAGCAGGCATATACAATGGAATGAAGGATATTGCTGAGCGCATTGGGTTGTATTCCAAAAATTGTAAGGCACCCTGAGTCTCCAGAGAAGGGCGGGATATAAATGTGAATTTAAAAAAAATGAACAGTCTCAAACCAGAGGACACGGCAGTCTCTTATATGTCAAAACACAGTGAGAGGAAGTGAATGTGACATCAGGCAAAAACCTTCTCTTCCTTTGAGCAGCTTTCCAAAGCAATTCAGTTACAGAATGTTGAATTTGTTAAACAATCACTAAAAAGTGGCAAGGAGTGGTGCAGTGACATAAAGGTGGAGCTCTAGCCTCACAATCAGGAAGCTGTGAGTTCAGTAGAGGCAAATATTTCTCTCTCTGGGCACACTGACAATATATCCTCTGAACAAAACTCTGTATTGGCAACAGGAAGGGCATCCAGCCATTAAAACACTCTGCTAGCTCCATTCAGTCGCCCAGACTCCACCTCACAAGGGATTATAGGCTTGTTATGAGAAGTCTATGATAATCACTGAAAACCAGCACATAAAACTCTATCATTGCTTATTCCTGAGCTCCTCCTGGAATAAGCATTAGAGAACCTGTTTAGCAGTACGGTAGCAGATGAGCTGAAAATGTGAGGGCAGTACAGGTAGTTTTCAACTTACAACATTTCATGTAGTGACCGTTGAAAGTTACAACAGCACTGAAAAAAGGGACTTACAATCCTTTTTCAGCGTCCCTTTGCAGCATCCTCATGATCATTTGGTTAAAATTCAGATGCTTGGCAACAGACTCATATTTATGATGGTTATATTGCATCCTGGGGTCATGTGATCACCTTTTGGGACCTTCTAACAATCAAAGTGTTGAAAGAAATTTCAATGTGCTGTGCACTTTACAATGTTTAGATTTGAAAAGTCAAATCAACCAATGGCAGTGTGACATGACATACCAAGTACTGGTTTTATAAACCACGCCCCTTAATTATACAGCAGTATAAAAGGGGCTGCCCAACTGCCATTTACCTCAGAGGTTTCCAATTTCTCAACAGTTGTCTCAAGAAGTCCCAACTGGCAGACTTTCTTCATAGGCAGACAGCCTCTCAAAGAAAACTGTGCTGCATAGGCAGACAGTATCAAGAAGTCTCAAGAAAAGCTCTAGCTGCAAGGGAAAAGACATTTCTAGGCTAGAAACTATTTCTATTGTATTTCTGAGACATAAGGGGCAGAGAAACTCCAACTGCATAGGCAGTTGTCAAACTAAGAAGACCTGAAGAGAAACTTTAAAAGAAGAGAGGACACTGGTAATATTCTTTCTGAATGTTTATTTATCTAATATGCTTGTTACAATAAATATTGATTTGAATTCATCTGGGCTCAACCTTCTTTTTATATAATTTAAATATATAGACAGAGGTTTATGGTCCCTAAATATTAATTAGTCACAGGATTGATTAATATTTCTAACAAATTGGTAGCAGAGGACAGTTTAATAAACCCTGTCTATATCTTAAATTATTAAAAATGCCCAGCCTCAAATCTACAAGAAAAAGCAGCGGAGTGATGGCCAGAGCCAAAGCCAGGCTAATGGCATCACAAAAACAAGCAGAAGAAGCAGAGCCTGGAACAGCTTCAGCTGAAGCATTCCAGACACCAGCCGAACAAGTAGAAAGTGGCGCGGCAAACCTTCTGACAGCTGTCATGTCCTCTGACTCACTCGCAGCTCTGATTGAATGCTTTGTACCTACTGAAAGCTGACCAGCTATGTCCAATCCAGTGGTGGATGAAGAAGCCAAGAAAAGAAGGACGGCCCTTCCTATCTCACCTAGAAGCCTAACTGAGGGAGAAGAAATCAGGTCTTCTTTCCTCAGAGCATTCGGCTTACAATCGGTAAGCAGTGATCCGACCATAGACCTCAGCAATCTAATTAGAAAGATTGCTTATGAAGAAGTGGTCAGGGACAGGACTGGGGCCCATGAAGGCAACAGACCGGTAAGGGTTACCCAGTCCTGCCTTGAAACCCCTTTGGCCATTAAAAACGCGCATGTAGGAAACCAAGAGCAGTTTCTCTCAGTTTTCCCACCACAAAAAATGGCGACTAAAAGGCGGGAAATTCAAATCTCCCATTCTAAAATGGCACCTGCCACCTCCCTGCCTGCCTCAGAGAATCCGATGTGCCAAGATGGCGACAATCTGGAGGCTTCTCTTCTGGCAGCGCCTACCACTGCAGCAGCCCAATGCAGCCAGCCAGTACAGGGACTGGCTTCGCTAGTGACAGTGGCACCGCTGGACCCAGCAATGTCGTACATGTCACCAGCCCAGACCACTTGGACCCACGCCCAGGTGACCAGTCTGGTTGCGGTGGTCCAACAACAAACCCCAACCAGCTCACCTACTGATCTGGAGATCAACCAGGCTATCAGAACCTAGCCGCAGCTTTTGGGACCAGTCTACTGCTTCCTCCCAGCACCTGGTCAACTACAGCCTACCCAGATGATCCCCAGTGTATTTTTGTCTACCCAGATGGTTCCCAGTCTACTGTGGCCTACCAGGAAGATTCCCAGTCTACCGCTACCTACCCGGACACCTCCCAGTCTACCCTGGCCTACACGGACACCAGGTCTACAGGGGCCTTCCTCGACGCCACCTGGATGACAGTGGCCCTTCCCGAAGCCCTCCGGTTGACTGCGGCCCACAACTTACTGTTCCTGGTGATGACGACTCCTCCCGCAGCATCTTCAGCCTTCCAGGGCCTTCCCAGGAGCTCAACGGCTGAGGCCGGAGCTCAAGGGGTCGGTCCGAGGCTTACCAGTGGAGCCCCCTCGAAGGGCTCCTTCTCCTCCGATGTCCCACTATGAATGGCCTCCACACATGCTCAGTCGGGAACCCCAGAGGCAGGCCAGAGGCCCACCTCCTAAGTTCAACCGACAAGCTCCTTCCTTGACGAGATCCAAGGCCGAATGATCCCCACGCATGCGCAGAACAACTCTCCTACTCCTGCCACTTGGGAGGAGCAACTGTCAGCTTACCAACCAATGAAAAGCATGCCTGCTGTCTCTATACAGTTGCCTTACTGTGCACACAGAGGGTATCAGCACCAAGGAGAGTTACAAAGTAACAATTTACCAGGAAATTCAACTCCTCTGCCTGCTAGCTTTAAAAAGCTATGCATTTCTGGCAGAAACCTCTATGAGTGGGCTAGGGAAATAAAGGGGGAAGTGAGGCAGGACATAAATTTAATTAATTAATTAATTAATAATGAAGAAAATGGTTTAAATTTACTTCTAGATCCCCCTCCCAAGCCCTGGTCTATTGAGATTGATTTACTGCACCATAAAATTTTCTGTTTACTATTATTGTCAATTGATCCAGCATTACACCCAAGCATCCCTCATGAGCTTACAGTGTGTGAACTTTGGGAAAAATTATTCAACATGTTTAATTCAAAAAATTCCAGCACCACTGCCAGAATTTCTACAGAGTTCCATTCTTCTAAATTGAGGGCAGGAATGGACATGAGTGAACACCTATGTGAATTAAGGAACATGATGGAGGAATTAAATTTGAGGGGGGAACCCGTCTCTGAATGGAGTTTAATTAGTATGATAATTAATTCACTGGATGCTAGTTGGGACAATTTTATTTCCCAACTAGATAACTCCAACTATGATGGTGTTTCACTAGAAATACTGACAGGTAAGCTCATAGCTGAATATAATTTGAGGAAGGATAGGGCAGCCTTCCATAAGGATAGAGGGATTGCTAGAAAACCTGAGAGCCCTAACAAGGTAAATGTAATAGGTGAATGCTATAATTGTGGATCAAAAGGACACTTTAGGAGGGACTGTCCAAGGTTCATAGGTCCAAGGACAGATCAAAAGGGACACTCTAATTACAGAAATAGAAGGAGGTCACCCACTCCTAAAGGAAGGCCCCAGGTAAACCCTGCAAACGTGAGAAGGGGTAAAGGGGCAACAAAGGTAATAAAAGAGTAACTACAAACTAGTTAACAATTTTGCTAGCATAACTGAAACCTCCTACCTGAGGCTCACTAAACAACAATGTGAGCAGTTATGGCTACTTGATAGTGGTGCCAGCAGACATATGGTAAGCAACAAACAACTATTTACCAATCTCAAAGACCACAACTGTAATGTAACAGTGGCCAATGGTCTCAGGACCAAGGCCATAGGTATAGTGTACATACCTGGGCTTGGAGAAGTGAATGATGTTCTGTATGTTCCAAAACTGGAACATAACCTTCTTAGCATTCTTAAATTGTGAACATGTAACATTGAAGTAGTTTTCTCAAAAAGGTGCTATGGTGACCAGGGATGGCCACATGGTGGGAGAGGTTATAAAGATTAATAACCTTCCATACTACCCCATTGTAAGACCTGAAGAGTCTGGGGCCAGTTATCAAGCCAATACTGGTGACCCAAATAATGATTCTCAGTCAAGGCCTGAGGTCAACCATAAAGAATGCGACAAAAGAAGGGTGTAACTGTGATAATGTAAATAAGTCTAAAGGCACCAAATCTGTAAGATTTGTTTCAGAGCACTGTGATGAGCAAACAAGGGATACCAATGCTGTATCGATTGGTAAGCCTCTGCAATGAATGTGCCCATCTCTTGCATCAGAGGATAGGCCATTTGAGTTTCCCTATAGTGCAGAAATTGCCTGAGTGCTCTAGGGGTTATGTATAAAGGGTTGTGATGTGTTCATGGACTGCTCTGTTTGCAAGGGAGCAAAATCCAGGGTGAAGCCAGCCCAGAAAATCTCAGAGGCAATCCAAACACATTTTGAGCTGGTGCATATGGACCTGGTGGGTCCTTTGAAACCCTCCCTCTGTAAGAATCTCTACTTTCTTACAATAGTGGATGACCATAGTAGATATGGATTTGTGTACCCCTCAAATCCAAAGATCAGCCTTCACTAAATTTAGGAATTTTATAATTTGGTCCTAACTCAACATTCAGAGAATCTTGACAGACAGAGGAACAGAGTTCAACTCCGCTAATTTCTCTGTCTGGTTGAAGGAAAGGGGATAGTCCATCTTAGGACAGCACCTTATTCGCTTTCCAGAATGGAGTGGCTGAGGAGAAACAGCGTCCTCGAAGCCATGATGAGATGCGCTCTTGAGGATGCTGGTCTAAATTTTGCTTATTGGGCGGAGGCCATCTTGTACTCAAACTACACTCTCAAAGTGTAGTTCAACAGACCCCATATGAGTTGGTATATGGCTGCAAGCCAAATTTAAGACATCTTCATGTGTTTGGGGTGATGGCTGATGTACACATCCCCAGAGAGTTAAGAAAGAAGGGGGATAGAAGGTCGATCAAATTAAGTTTGTAGGGTATGAGCCAGGCTCCAAGGCCTACAAATTTGTTGACAATAACAAAAGGATTGTCATATCAAGATTGGCCACTTTCTATGAAAGTACCAACTGGAGTGGAATCCATGCAAACGAGATTCTGACTCCCAAACCTGCCCATAATTTTGCCAGCAAAGTAAAATGTGTCCCATCTAGTGATGGTGACACATCTGACTCAGAGGATAGTGGAGAAAGGGTAATCTCCAACCCTTAAGGGAATCCTCAAGTAGGAGTGACCTGGAAGAAGGGGCACTCCAAATTGAAAATTGATGAAATTGACAGTGATGAAAGTGACAATTTGGACAATCCAGATTCTGAAAAGGAGCCAGTTAGTAGACCAATTTGGACTACCAGAAATAAAATGCCAAATAGGTACAATGACTTCATCACTTGTGCAAACTTGACATCGACCACTCCTCAAAAATATGAGGATGTATTAAAGCTGCCTCCAAATGAGCAGGGAAATTGGCGTACAGCTATGGATTTGGAAATGGACAGCCTCAGGAAATTAGAGGTGTTCACACCCACAAAATAACCAAAGGATAAGAGGGTAATTGGAACAAGGTGGGTCTATAAGAAGAAGCCACTTGATGATGGGAACTTCTTATATAAAGCAAGACTGGTGGCACAGGGATTCTCGCAGAGATACCCTGATGATTTTGATGACAACCTCCTTCACAGTACATCCAGAGAGCGTAAAGACAGCTCTCACTGTGGCAGCCATACATGGGGAGAGTGTTCTCCAGTTTGATGTGCAGATGGCCTATTTGCACGCCAAATTGGACAAGGAGATATATGTAAGGGCACCTCGGGCATAGATCATAGAGAAGATGAAATCTGGCTCCTAAACAAAAGTCTCTATGGTCTGAAGCAATCTGGAAGAAGGTGGTATGAATGTCTAAGGCATATAGGTTTCACTCACCAGCTGATGAATGTGTTTTCATCAGGGAGGATAAAGATGTCAAGGAGACTGTTTTAGTCTATGTTGATGATATTTTATACATCAGCAAATCAGAGGAAAGAAGTAAATTCTTCTCTGAGCAGGTAAGTCAAAAGTTTGCCCTGAAGCCTCTAGGCTGGATTGATAAATTCCTGGGGTTCAGTTTACTAAAACTGAGAAAGGATTGAGCTTTCTCAGTGGGATAAAATCATAGATTTGATTGGCAGGTGCAACATGGCAGAGGCCAAGCCCTGTGACACTCCCATGCAAACAGACTTTACCAGGAATATGTACAGTGAATGTGAAGATTTTGAGTATAAGACGCTCTATAAATCTGTATTGGGCTCACTTCTGTACATAGCAGGCTGGACAAGACCAGATATTAGTCTGGCTGTAAAT
>CM019155.1:143079395-143144335 GCA_009733165.1 Naja naja
CCTATGTGAATTAAGGAACATGATGGAGGAATTAAATTTGAGGGGAATCTCTGAATGGAGTTTAATTAGTATGATAATTAATTCACTGGATGCTAGTTGGGACAATTTTATTTCCCAACTAGATAACTCAACTATGATGGTGTTTCACTAGAAATACTGACAGGTAAGCTCATAGCTGAATATAATTTGAGGAAGGATAGGGCAGCCTTCCATAGGATAGAGGGATTGCTAGAAAACCTGAGAGCCCTAACAAGGTAAATGTAATAGGTGAATGCTATAATTGTGGATCAAAAGGACACTTTAGGAGGGACTGTCCAAGGTTCATAGGTCCAAGGACAGATCAAAAGGGACACTCTAATTACAGAAATAGAAGGAGGTCACCCACTCCTAAAGGAAGGCCCCAAGTAAACCCTGCAAACGTGAGAAGGGGTAAAGGGGGCAACAAAGGTAATAAAAAGAGTAACTATAAACTAGTTAACAATTTTGCTAGCATAACTGAAACCTCCTACCTGTGGCTCACTAAACAACAATGTGAGCAGTTATGGCTGCTTGATAGTGGTGCCAGCAGACATATGGTAAGCAACAAACAACTATTTACCAATCTCAAAGACCACAACTGTAACGTAACAGTGGCCAATGGTCTCAGGACCAAGGCCATAGGTATTATGTACATACCTGGGCTTGGAGAAGTGAGTGATGTTCTGTATGTTCCAAAACTAGAACATAACCTTCTTAGCATTCTAAGGTTAAGTGAGACATGTAACATTGAAGTAGTTTTCTCAAAAGGGGGTGCCACTATGGTGACCAGGGATGGCCACATGGTGGGAGAGGTTATAAAGATTAATAACCTGCCATACTACTCCCCCATTGTAAGACCTGAAGAGTCTGGGGCCAGTTATCAAGCCAATACTGGTGACCCAAATAATGATTTTCAGTCAAGGCCTGAGGTCAACCATAAGGAATGCGGACAAAAGAAGGGGGGTAAATGTGATAATGTAAATAAGTCTAAAGGCACCAAATCTGTAAGATTTGTTTCAGAGCACTGTGATGAGCAAACAAGGGATACCAATGCTGTATCGATTGGTAAGCCTCTGCATGATGAATGTGCCCATCTCTTGCATCAGAGGATAGGCCATTTGAGTTTCCCTATAGTGCAGAAATTGCCTGAGTGCTCTAGGGGGTTATGTATAAAGGGTTGTGATGTGTTCATGGACTGCTCTGTTTGCAAGGGAGCAAAATCTAGGGTGAAGCCAACACCCAGAAAATCTCAGAGGCAATCCAAACACATTTTTGAGCTGGTGCATATGGACCTGGTGGGTCCTTTGAAGCCCTCCCTCTGTAAGAATCTCTGCTTTCTTACAATAGTGGATGATCATAGCAGAAATGGATTTGTGTACCCCCTCAAATCCAAAGATCAGGCCTTCACTAAATTTAGGGAATTTTATAATTTGGTCCTAACTCAACATTCAGAGAATCTTGACAGACAGAGGAACAGAGTTCAACTCCGCTAATTTCTCTGTCTGGTTAAAGGAAAGGGGGATAGTCCACCTTAGGACAGCACCTTATTCGACTTTCCAGAATGGAGCAGCTGAGAGGAGAAACAGCGTCCTCGAAGCCATGATGAGATGCGCTCTTGAGGATGCTGGTCTAAATTTTGCTTATTGGTGGAGAGCCATCTTGTACTCAAACTACACTCTCAAAGTGTAGTTCAACAGACCCCATATGAGTTGGTATATGGCTGCAAGCCAAATTTAAGACATCTTCATGTGTTTGGGGTGATGGCTGATGTACACATCCCCAGAGAGTTAAGAAAGAAGGGGGATAGAAGGTCGATCAAATTGAGATTTGTGGGGTATGAGCCAGGCTCCAAGGCCTACAAATTTGTTGACAATAACAAAAGGATTGTCATATCAAGATTGGCCACTTTCTATGAAAGTACCAACTGGAGTGGAATCCATGCAAACGAGATTCTGATTCCCAAACCTGCCCATAATTTTGCCAGCAAAAGTAAAAATGTGTCCCATCTAGTGATGGTGACACATCTGACTCAGAGGATAGTGGAGAAAAGGTAATCTTCAGGCCCCTTAAGGGAATCCTCAAGAAGTAAGTAGGAGTGACCTGGAAGAAGGGCCACTCCAAATTGAAAATTGATGAAATTGACAGTGATGAAAGTGACAATTTGGACAATCCAGATTCTGAAAAGGAGCCAGTTAGTAGACCAATTTGGACTACCAGAAATAAAATGCCAAATAGGTACAATGACTTCATCACTTGTGCAAACTTGACATCGACCACTCCTCAAAAATATGAGGATGTATTAAAGCTGCCTTGAGCATTGGCGTACAGCCACTCAGGAAATTAGAGGTGTTCACACAAAATAACCAAAGGATAAGAGGGTAATTGGAACAAGGTGGGTCTATAAGAAGAAGCCACTTGATGATGGGAACTTCTTATATAAAGCAAGACTGGTGGCACAGGGATTCTGAGAGATACCCTGATGATTTTGATGACACCTTCTGCACATGCGTCCAGAGAGCATAAAGACGGCTCTCACTGTGGCAGCCATACATGGGGAGAGTGTTCTCCAGTTTGATGTGCAGATGGCCTATTTGCACGCCAAATTAGACAAGGAAATATATGTAAGGGCACCTCCGGGCATAGATCATAGAGAAGATGAAATCTGGCTCCTAAACAAAAGTCTCTATGGTCTGAAGCAATCTGGAAGAAGGTGGTATGAATGTCTAAGGCATATAGGTTTCACCGCCTCACCAGCTGATGAATGTGCTTTCATCAGGGAGGATAAAGATGTCAAGGAAACTGTTTTAGTCTATGTTGATGCTATTTTATACATCAGCAAATCAGAGGAAAGAAGCAAATTCTTCTCTGAGCAGGTAAGTCAAAAGTTTGCCCTGAAGCCTCTAGGCTGGATTGATAAATTCCTGGGGGTTCAGTTTACTAAAACTGAGAAAGAATTCGAGCTTTCTCAGTGGAATAAAATCATAGATTTGATTGGCAGGTGAAACATGGCAGAGGCCAAGCCCTGGGCCACTCCCATGCAAACAGACTTTACCAGGAATATGTACAGTGAATGTGAAGATTTTGGAAAGACGCTCTATAAATCTGTATTGGGCTCACTTCTGTACATAGCAGGCTGGACAAGACCAGATATTAGTCTGGCTGTAAATAAAGAGCTTTGGTGGCTCAGGCTGTAAATGCCTGCTCTTAAGATCCAGCTGTCTACAACTACTGTAGGCTCGAATCCCACCAGGCTCAAGGTTGACTCAGCCTTCCATCCTCTCGGGGTAGGTAAATTGAGGACCCAAGATTGTTGGGGGCAATTAGCTGACCTTGTAAAAATGCCGCTTAGTAATAAGCAGGCATATACAATGGAATGAAGGCTATTGCTGAGCACATTGATTGTGCTCCAAAATTGTGACGCCCTGAGTCTTGGAGGAAAGGTATATAATATAATTAAAAAAAAAAATATTGTCCAGGCATTCTGAGAACCCCACTCACTTACACTGGGATGGGATCAAAAGAGTTCTCAGATATCTAAAGGGCACCACAGATTACTCGCTCCTTCTTGAACCTTATGTTTCTGATGTACCCAATTTATGTACTTATTCTGATGGTGACTGGGCAGGTGATACAAAATCAAGGAAAAGTACTTCTGGACACATTATTTTCTTAAACAGCAGCCCAATACATTGGTACTCAGGCAGACAAAAGCTCATAGCAACTTCTACTGCTGAAGCTGAATATACTTGTTTGTCCAAAGTTGCCAATAACCTCATCTGGTTTGATGAGTTATTGAAAACCTATGGAAAAACAGGTACCCAATAATAATTTATGAAGATAATAGAGCTGCTATAGAAATATCTAATCTGAAGCCGTTGGAGAGAGGTCACGGCATATAGATATCAAGTATTTATTTGTTTTTAATTCATTTTTAGTAATTTATAGACTTGTATTTGTTTAATTTTTTTATTGTAAATGTACTCTTTTATATGTTAGCCCTGAGTCCTTAGGGAGAAGGACATACAATCTAAATAATAAATAAATAAATAAATAAATAAATAAATAAATAAATAAGTATAAGCACGTAAGGCAGTTGTACAAGGTTGGTTTCATTAAGACCATATTCACTGAGACAAAGGAGCAGATTGCAGATTTATTTACCAAGCCCTTACCAAGAGAACAACACATGTATCTCTTAAACAAGATACCTCTAACTATGTAAAGTGTACCCATGGTTGTTCTTGATATCGTGTATATTGTATATTGTACATACTATCTATATATAGCCCAATGTATATTATTGTAAAGGCACAGAGAAGGGGATTGTTGAAAGAAATTTTAATGTGCTGTGCACTTTACAATGTTTAGATTTGAAAAGTCAAATCAACCAATGGCAGCTCAACATGACATACCAAGTACTGGTTTTATAAACCACGCCCCTTAATTATACAGCAGTATAAAAGGGGCTGCCCAACTGCCATTTACCTCAGAGGTTTCTAGTTTCTCAACAGCTGTCTCAAGAAGTCCCAACTGGCAGACTTTTTTTTTTTAATAAAGGTTTTATTTTTCCAAAAACACAAACATAACAAACAAACATACAACACATAGATCCATATCAATTTCAAGTATGTCGGTCGGTCAAAAGTCACAGTGCCTTCCCCTCATTATTCATACTCAATATTCAAAAGGATAAACTATAATCATTATTATTAATCCTTTATAATATTATAATCTCTAATTGTTTCAACAGTTCTATCTATCTTTATATTCCCAATAATATATTACCAAACTTTTTGTCTAACCATTGATAGAACATATTCCATATCTTATAAAACTGCTTTTCTTCTTGATCCCTAATTTCAAATGTTAATCTACTCATTTCGGCACAATCCAAAATCTTCTTAATCACTTCCTCCTGCGTAGGTGTCTTGTCATTTCTCCAGTTTTTAGCAAATACAATTCTAGCGGCTGTCAGTACATTAACAATCAAATATTTCAGTTCTTTGTTAAATGTCTCTGGTACAATTCCCAACAGGAATATCTCAGGTTTCAAGTCTATATGTTGTTGTGTCATTTTTTCCAACCACATGTGGATTTTAGTCCAGTATCTTTTAGCATCACAAGTCCACCACATGTGGTAGTAGGAGCCAGGTATCTGATGACATTTCCAACACTTATCCGATTTATCCTTGAACATTCTTGCAATCCTTCTCGGGATAGGTGCCACCTGTAAAACATCTTATACAAATTTTCTTTATATGCAGTTGACATTGTCATTTTATAATTCTGATCCCACAGTGTTTGCCATCTCTCTAGATCTATCCCATAACCAAAATTTTTCCCCAAGCAATCATTGTTTCCTTAACCTGCTCCTCTTCCATTCTAACTTCTAATAGATAACCATAAAGTTTTTAATCATTTTTTCGTTCATGGCCATCAAGATTTTATCTAATTCAGTTGGTTTTTATAAATCCCTTCAGTCCTAACATCCTCATCATATCTAGATTGTATTTGCAAATATGAAAACCAATTCATTTTTATACCTTGTTCTTGTAGTGTTTGCATCGATTTGAGTTCACCCTTTTCATTTAAAATCTCTCCATATCTAACTGTTTGTTCCTTCTTGTATATTATTGCATATGAAAAAGCTTCAATAGTAGATACCCATAATGGAATTTGTATATAATGTTGTTTTCTAGTTTTTCCCAATTTAAAACAAAGCTTCGAACATAGTGTCTTCTAAAATATCCTTGTTTTTTGTTCCCTTATACCATAAGAAAGCATGCCATCCTAATAATAAATCATGACCCTCTAAAGTTAACAATCTATTATTTCTCAATGTTATCCATTCTTTCACCCACATCAGACTTGCAGCTTGATAATACAATTCCCAGTTTGGTAGTCAGAATCCCCTCTTGACCTTGCATCTTGTAGTAGCTTAAATTTGATTCTTGGCTTTTGCCCTGCCATATAAATTTTGATGTGATTTTATTTAAATCTTCAAAGTATTCTTTCCCAAGTCTAATTGGAATTGTCTGAAATAAATATAAGATTCTGGGTAAAACATTCATCTTAACTGTCGATATTCTGCCAATAAGAGATAATTGCATATTTTCCCATCTTTCAAGATCTGTCGCTATCTGCTGTTTGAGTTTTATATAATTATCTTCTTTCAATGTACTGCATCTTGATGTTATATATATTCCCAAATATTTAACTTTACTTGCAGTCTGGATCTCTAGTAGATATTTAACTTTATTTGTGATCTGAATCTCTAATAAATCTTCTAAATCTTTCTTAGTTTTTTAACATATTCTTTGTTAGGATCTTTGTTTTATCTTTATTAATTTTACCAACTGGCAGACTTTCTTCATAGGCAGACAGCCTCTCAAATAAAACTGTGCTGTATAGACAGACAGTATCAAGAAGTCTCAAGAAAAGCTCCAGCTACAAGGGAAAAGACATTTCTAGGCTAGAAACTATTTCTATTGTATTTCTGAGACATAAGGGACAGAGAAACTCCAACTGCATAGGCAGTTGTCAAACTAAGAAGACCTGAAGAAAACTTTAAAAGAAGAGAGGACACTGGTAATATTCTTTCTGAATGTTTATTTATCTAATATGCTTGGTACAATAAATATTGATTTGGATTCATCTGGGCTCAACTTTCTTTTTATATAATTTAAATATATAGACAGAGGTTTACGGTCCCTAAATATTAATTAGTCATAGGATTGATTAATATTTCTAACACAAAGTCTATGAGGAAGCCAGATTCACTTAACAACTGTTTTACCAACTTAACAATTACAGTGATCCATTTAACAGTGGTGGCACGAAAGTTCATAAAATGAGGCAAAACTCACTTAACACATGTTTCATTTAGCAGCAGAAACTTTGGGCCCAACTGAGGTCATAAGTCAAGAACTACCTATACTAATCATGTATCATAATTATGTAATGTTCAAGAAACTACAAATGATACACAAAGGGCTCCCAAATATTTGTTGAAACTGCAGTTAAGGTACTTTTTTATCATCTGTGATGCAGTTGTAATAAAGCAAATGAAGAGGATTTTGTGTGTGCTTATTCTATTGTGTTGAATTATTTTTTTGAGAAGAGGTGAAATTTGGCAGCTCTTTGTTTTACTTACCCTAATAAAAACCAGCCCTCCTATTCTCCTATCAATACACAGAAAGAAAAGAGCTCATTTTTGTTTGAAGGCTATTTGAGAATCATCATATCATCATTATCATCTTAGCCATTGTCTAGCCACTGCAGGATTTTATTTATTTTATTATTTATTAGAAAATTTACACACACACACACACACACACACATATCCAATAAAAAGTAATAAAATAATAAAATAATATAATAGCCCCCCACCCCTCAACCCAGTGACAACACATCACACCAGTCATTTAATGGGCTCCAACTCACTCTGGGTTCCCCAGACCTGCTGGCAGAACCAGGTTTTCAGTGCCTTCTGGAAGAGTGTTAGAGTAAAGGGCATTCTATTCTCTGGGGGGATGATGTTCCAGAGAAAGGGAGCCACCACAGAGAAGACCCTTCTTCTGGGTCCCACCAGGCATATCTCCTTAGGAGATGGGACCAGCAACATTCCCTGCTTCCTGGCTCCAGTGGGTTGTGTAGATGTGATCAGCAAGAGACGGTCTCTCAGATGAAGTGTCCTCCATATAATTCCAAAAGGAATCTCAGGACATATATGATCCAGAGCTTTCTTTTCCCAATTGGGCCCTCCATACTTGCTGATGTCATCGATCCATCTTGTTTTAGCTCTCTTTCATGGATGCTTTTTATCAAGTGGGATCCATTCTATGACCTTCTTGGTCCACCTGCCCTCAGATCTTCTTGCTACAGTTCTACAGAGGAATTATTGAGTCTGTCATCTGCATCTCTATAACTGCCCGGTTTGGTTCTGCAACCCAACAAGACAGACACAGACTCCAGGGAATAATTAATAATAATAATAATTTATTAGACTTGTATGCCACCCTCTCTCCCTAGGGACTCAGGGCAGCTAACAATATAAAAGCCCAATTAAAATTCAAGTAAAATTTAAAACCATCTAAGATAACCCCCCCAGTTAAAAATCCCCTCTCCCAAGTCATTCCAGGCCGGCCTGTTGAAATAATAAGGTCCCGGTGGAAGGAGCGGAGATCAGGGACCAAACGGAGATCCACAGGGAGCTGATTCCAGAGGGCGGGCACTCCCACAGAGAAGGCCCTAGCCCTAGGAACCGCCAGGCGACAATGTCTAACCAATGGTATCCCAAGGAGGCCGCTCCTGTGGGAGCAAACAGGGTGATCGGAATGTGATATTGGCAGGAGGAGTTCCCACAAGCACCCTGGACCCAAGCCATGTAGGACTTTTAGGACTTTATATGTTGTCACTAATACCTTGAATCTCACCCGGAAGTCAATCGGCAACCAGTGCAAGCCGCGCAGGAGGGGTGTAACATGGATATCAGGACACCCCATCACAGCCAGCAGCCGCATTCTGCACCAGCTGCAACCTCCAGGTGGTCCGCAAGGGCAGTCCCATGTAGAGAGCGTTGCAGTAGTTGATTTGGGACGTGACGAGTGCATGAATGACTGTCTGTAGGGCATCTTGGCTCAGGTAAGGGCACAGGTGGTGAACCAGCTGAACCTGGGCAAAGGCCCCCCTGGCCACAGCTTTCACCTGCTCCTCCAAACTGAGCTGTGAATCCAGGAAGATGCCCAGATTCCTCGCCCTATCCACAGGGGGCAACACCTCTCCCCCCATGACCAAAGATGGTACATCCACTGAAAGTCGAGATGCCGGTAAGAACAGCCACTCAGTCTTGGCTGGGTTGAGATGGATCCTGTTACTCCCCATCCAGACCTGTACTGCCTCCAGGCACCGGGACATCACGGAGAGAGCATCACTGATCTGGTCTGGGGTGGAGATATAAAGCTGGGTATCATCAGCATATTGATGATACCTCACCCCAAACCTCAGATGATCTTGCCCGGTTTCATGTAGATATTAAACAGGAGGTGTCAGACAGACCCTGTGGCACCCCACAAGTGAGGGGCCTCAGGGCCGACCTCTGCTCTGCCAACACCGACTGCGAACGGCCCAAGAGAGTAGGAGGAGAACCACTGCAGGATGGTGCCTCCCACCCCAACCCCTGAAGCACTTGAGAGGATACCATGGTCGATGGTATAAAGGGACTAGGACAGAGGAAAACCCCTGTCCCGAGCCCTCCAGAGATCATCCATCAGCGCAACCAATGCTGTCTCCATGGTGTGCCTGGACCTGAAGCCCGATTGATACAGGTCTAGGTAATCAGTTTCCTCCAGGAACAAGGGAAGTTGATGCACCACCATGTTCTCAACAACCTTCGCTAAAAAGTGAAAGTTGGAGACTGGACGATAGTTGTCCAAAATGGCTGGGTCCAAGGCAGGCTTCTTGAGGAAGGGCCTCACCACTGCCTCTTTCAAGGTGGTGGGAAAAACTCCCTCCCTCAAGGAGGCATTGACAACTGCCTGGAGTCAGCTGTGTGTAACCTCCCTGGAGGCATAAACCAACCAGGAAGGACACGGGTCCAATAAACACATGGTGGAAGACAACCTCCGCATGATCCTGTCCCTTCATCAAGGAGGCCGGGTCAAACTCAACCCAGGTAGAATCAGCCAGATCCATCGTCACCCCATCATCAGACCCCTGCCAGTCAGAGTCCAAGACGGCCCGAATCCGAGTGACCTTATCCACCAGATGTAAACTAAATTCCACTGCTCTGCCCTGCAAAGGATCCCCTCCCCAATTGAAGGAGGTGGGTGACCCTGAACAGGGCCACAGGATGTCATCTCTGAGGACACAATCAGAGGCGGAGAAGTAAGCATGCCTCACGCTCTAATGCAAGCTCCAGGTAAGAATCCTAATATAGGCTCTTAGCTGGACGGTCAGATTCAGAGCGGCTAGTCCTCCACCTGCTCTCTAGGCATCTTCTCTGCCGTTTCATCCCCAGGCTCTTCAGAAAACCAGGGAGCTAACCCGGGATCTCGAGTGAGGAAAGAGGCATAAAGACAACCCGATCGAGTGCTACCGAGGCCGCCTGGCAACACCAACATCTCGGCCGGGCTGTGGTCGAGGGAGGTGGGCAAGAACCCCAGTGCTGTCTGAAACCTCTCAGGGTCCATCAGGCATCTGGGGCGTCGAGTTGGCTCTTCATCCCAGCAGCGAGGGACAGCACATTGAAAGACCAGCCGTAGGAGATAGTGATCAGTCCATGATAGGGGTAGGGTAGATGGAGAACCCCCCGCAAATCACTACACCACTGCCCAGAGACAAAAACAAGGTCGAGCATGTTCCCCCCCTCATGAGTGGGTCCTTGAATTACCTGGGTCAGGTCCATGGCTGCCATGGACACCATGAACTCCTGAGCCAAACCTGACACTCCCCCCCGAGAGGGCAAGTTGAAGTCCCCCAGAACTATAAGCCTGGGGAACTCCACTGTCACCCTGAGAGGACTGCAGAAAAAATAATTACTACCAACCTGCTTTCCATCAAGGACCTGTATACTGCACAAGTCAAAAAGAGGGCTGTGAAAATATTTACAGACCCCTCACATCCCAGATATAAACTGTTTCAACTCCTTCCCTCAAAATGATGCTATAGAGCACTGCACACCAGAACAACTAGACACAAGAATGCCATCACTCTGCTTAACAACTAATTCCCTCAACACTGTTGAATTATATTACAAAGTCTGCTACTATTACTGTTAATCTTCTCATCACTCCTTATCACTCATCCCCTCCCACTTGTGACTGTATGACTGTAACTTTGTCGCTTATATCCTTACAATTTATATTGACTGTTTCCTAGTATGATTTGATTGCTTATTGTACCCTATGACTATTATTAAGTGTTGTACCTTATGATTCTTGACTCTTGACAAATGTATCTTTTCTTTTATGTATACTGAAAGCATTTGCACCAAGACAATTTCCTTGTATGTCCAATCACACTTGGCCAATAAAGAATTCTATCTATTCATTCATTCATTCATCCATCCATCTATCTGCCCGCCCACCCGCCCCGTCCACCCATCCATCCATCCATCCATCCATCCATCCATCCATCCATCTATCTATCTATCTATCTATCTATCTATCTATCTATTTATCTGGCCAGCCCATTTCCATTTAAATTCTTTTTACTCTTGTAGACTTTTGTTTGTTCTCTCATCCATGTGCAGGGCTTTCTACCTTGTCTTATCTTATTCTTATTTGAGAATAAGACATGTATTTTATGTGCAAGAGAAATCTAAGAGATTAATTAACAGAAGACCTTTTGTTTTAATTACTTTAATTAATTTTTAATTGCTATAATGTAGAGGTTTCATTTGCTTTCTTATGGCTGCAAAATTACATAAAGGAGAATAGAATGAATGCATTGGAGAGCTCTTTTATCTCATTCAATATGCAAATCAAGACACAATTTCCTCTTTAAAGGAGCCATGTGGCTTCCCTTTTCAGGCTGCACCCACCAAATTTTGTTCATTGTCTCAAATCCTTTCCTGTCCATTCCTTCTTACAGGGAGCAAAATGTGGTTAAACTTGGTGTCCTTACTAGTAGTCCTCAGAGGTGAATATGTTCTTTATAGAGAGTTTATCTCCATGCTCTCATTTTATATGCAAGAGATGTTATTTAAAATACTTTTCTTTCTAGGTGTCCAATCTGAGGTTCAGTTGGTGGAAACTGGAGGGGATGTGAGAAGACCTGGAGAGTCCCTCCATCTCTCTTGCCAAGCCTCTGGATTCACTTTCAGCAGCTATGGGATGGTTTGGGTGAGACAGGCTCCAAGGGAAGGACTGGAATGGGTTGCATACATCTATACTGATTCTAGTGGAAAGTTCTACTCAGACAAAGTCAAGGGACGCTTCACCATCTCCAGGGACAATGCCAAAAGCCAGCTGTATCTGCAAATGAACAGCCTCAAACCAGAAGACATGGCTGTCTATTACTGTGCGAGAGTCACAGTGAGAGGAAGTGAATCTGACACCAAGCAAAAAACTTCTTTTCCTTTCAGCAGCTTTCCCAACTGATTTAGTTATAGAAGATTGAATTTATTAAACCATTACTGAAAAGGGCTAATAAAACTCCATCATTGCTTATTCCTTGGCTGTTCTTGGAGTAAGCAAAGGGGAATCCATTTAGCAGTATGGGAGCAGATGAGCTGAACATGGCAACACAGTACATGGTGGCTCAGTGGCTAAGAAGCTGAACTTGTCATTCAGAAATGTCGGTAGTTTGAATCCCTAGCGCCACGTAATGGAGTGAGCTCCCATTACTTGTCCCAGCTTCTGCCAACCTAGAAGTTCAAAAGCACGTGAAAATGCAAGTAGAAAAATAGGGACCACTTTGGTGGGAAGGTAACAGCATTCCATGGGCCTTTGGCATTTAGTCATGCCGGCCACATGACCACCGAGATGTCTTTGGACAGCACTGATTCTTCGGCTTTGTAATGGAGATGAGCACCACCCCCTAGAGCCAGAAACGACTAGCATGTTTGTGGGAGGCGAACCTTTACCTTTATCTTATGGGTGGTTCTCGACTTACAACAGTTCATTTATTACTGTTTAAAGTTACAACAGCACTGAAAAATGTGACTTATGATCCTTTTTCAGAGTTATGATCTTTGTAGCATCCTATGGTCGTTTGGTCAAAATTCAGATGCTTGACAACTGATTCATATTTATGATGGTTACAATGTCCCGGGGTCATGTGATCATTTTTGGGACCTTCTGACAAGCTGTGTATATGAGGAAGCCAGATTCCTTTAACAACCGTGTTACCAATTTAACAATTATAGTGATCCACTTAATAATTCTGGCATGAAAGGTCGTAAAATGAGACAAAACTCACTTAATAAATGTTTCATTTCACAACAGAAATGTGGGGCTCAATTGGGGTCATAGGTCAAGAACTACCTATACTAATCATATATCATTTTTATGTAATGTTAAACAAACAGTCAGTGATATACAAATGTTTCTCAAATGTTTGTTGGAAATGAAATTATAAATATGGTACTTTTTATTATCTGTGATGGACTTGTGATAAAGCAAATAAAAATATATTGGGGCCAGATTTCTTTTTCTAACTATTTTATTATTGTTTTATATCATACATTTTCTTTCTATGTTGAGCAGTGTGGTCTCTAGGTGTCCAATGTTTTAATATACAAACATCATCATTGTCATTATCATCATACATATACATACACACACACACACATATATACATACATATATACATACACATACACACACATACACATATATATACACACACACACATACACACATATATAATATGCAATAATATATAAACAAATATGATAACATCAGTCATATTATAACATGTTTATCTTCCATTATAGTATCGATTAATTACCTAGAAGGCTTTCCTTCCCATATGATTTTCCAGTTCAATTGTTGTTGTTTCTCTCAATGTTTATTTATTTAATTAATTTATACAGGTAGTCCTCAACATATGACCACAATAGAGCCCAGAATTTATCTGGCTAAGCAAGAAATTGTTAAGTGAGTTCCACCCCGTTTTGCGACTTTTCTTGCTACATTTGTTAAGTGAATCCCTGCAGTTGTTAAATTAGTCCCAGGGTTGTTAAGTGAATCTGGCATTGACTTTGCTTGTCAGAAAGTCACAAAAGGAGATCCTGTGACCCCAGAAAACTGCAATCATCATAAATGTGAATTAGCTGTCAAGCATCTGAATGTACATCACATGTCTCTGGGATGCTGCAATGGTTGTAAGTGTGAAAAATAGTCATAAGTCACTTTTTTCAATGCCATTGTAAGTTTGAATGGTCTCTAAGTGAACTGTTGTAAGTTGAGGACTACCTGTACACTGCTTAGCTTGCTATTGAGAGCAACTCTGGTCAGCTCATACTGCGATAATATAATATTTCCAATAGACAGCTTTTTAATTCCTTTCTTCGATTTTTATTCTTTCTAAATTAATTTTCACTGAATCCCCCTGATTCTTGAAGCTCTCTTTTCTTGCTACATTGCTAACTCAGATGTGCTCGCATTTCACTGGGGGTTTTCTTTAAAGAGGATTTTGTGCATGCTAATTCTATTATTGAATTGTTTCTTTGAGAAAAGGTAAAATTTTGCAGGTCTTTGTTTTGCTTATCCTAATAAAAAAGAACCTGTCCTCCTGTCGTCCTATGAATACACAGAAAGAAAAGAGATTGTTCTCACTTTTCTTAGGAGTGAAATGATATTTGAGAATCATCTCCAACATATTCCTTTCACAAATTCTTAGTACATATTCATGGTTTGTTACCTTGAAATCATTTCTGAGAGGAGAGAAGAAGCTATCTTTAAATTTTTTAGCACAAACACATGAAAATCACCAGTGTAAGGAATGTGTAGGGAAAACTATGAGGTCACTGCTATGAGAAACTCCTTTATCTCAACAAATATTTTGGGGTTTTAATAATAATACTAATATTAACTCGGCTTTAATTTAATATATTTTTAAGTAACTTATTGTTGTATTCTATTTTAGTTGTGAGTCAGAGTCCCTGGAGAGGGGTGGCATATAAGTCGAATTAATAAATAAATAAATAAATAAATAAATATGTAAAGTGAGGCTCATTTTCTCTTTAAATGAGACAGTCCCTTTTCCTTTCACAGGCTATCAGTTTCAAGTCTGGGTACTTTCCCAAATCATCTCATATCAATTCTCTTCTATTCATTACAGGAAGTAGAAATGATCCTATGATTAAACTTTTTCCTTCTATTAGACCTTGGAGGTAATTATTTCCTACCTACTCGGGTTCTTTCTAGTTCAATTCTTGTGTACAGGTGAGATCACTGAATCTTTCATTTTAGGTGTCCGATCTGAGGTACAGTTGGTGGAATCTGGAGGGGATATGAGAAGACCTGGAGAGTCCCTCCATCTCACCTGCCAAGGTTCTGGTTACAACTTTGGTGCCTATAACATGAACTGGATGAAACAGGCCCCTGGGAAAAGACTGGAATGGGTATCATGGATACTTCATGATGGAAGAGAAACCTACTACTCATACAAAGTGAAGCGACGCTTCACCATCTCGAGGGACAATGCCAAATGTATCTGCAAATGAGCAGCCTCAAACCAGAGGACATGGCAGTCTATTATTGTTCAAGGGACACAGTGAGGGGAAGTGAATCTAAAACCAAACAAAAACATTCCTTTCTTCAGAGCAGCTCTGCCACTTTGTTCAGCCCCAGATCCTAGATTAGTCAATGTGGAATGACATCCCCATTGTAATGTCAATAGTAATATCAATACCAGGACTAATAAGAATGCAACCAATTGCCATGGGCTAAGAAATCCTGATAAACCAGTTTGCATTCTCCAAAGAATTCTATAGTTAGAATGTGGAAAAATATTCCTGGATCATGAAGTGCTGTTGTTTTTATCTTCCATCTGCAATATGTGTCTTTCAAAAATTCTTTGTGCAATTTCTTCATCTGTTTCTCCAAACCATTTTTGAAAATTGGTAAAATTTCACAACTCTTTGTTTTAATGTCTCCCATGCCCTTTCTTCTATAGATTCACAGTAGAAAAGAAAGAAGAAAGGAGAGGAGAGGAGAGGAGGAAAGGGAAGTGAGGAGAGGAGAGGAGAGGAGAGAAGAGAAGAAGAGGAGGGGAGGGAAGAGAGAAAGGTTCCTTTATTTTTCATAGGACTGAGAAGTTATGTGAAAATCAGGCATGCAATGAGTGTGGTAGGTAACCTGTGAGATCAACGCACTGAGAGGCCCTTTTATATAAAGCAACATGTAAATCAAAGGACAATTTCGGCTTTAATTGAGCCAGATGGTTTCCCTTCTTAGGCTACACTCACCAATGAAAACTTTGTGCACTTTCCTGAATCCTTCATCATCAAATTTCCTCCATTCATTATAGCAGAACAATAATGTTCCTGAGACTAAACCTGGTGTTCTTATTAGTAGTCCTCTCTAGTGAATTTTCTACCATTTCCTGTTTGACTGATGGTCTCATTAATATCTTTCTGGGTGGCAAGTCTAAAGATCAGTTGGTGAAGCCTGGAGGGGCTGTAAGAACACCTGGAGACTGCCTCCATGTCATCTGCCAAGTCTCTGGATTCACCTTCGGAAACTACTGGATGCACTGGATGAGACAAGCTCCTGGGAAAGGACTGGAATGGATTTCAAATATACATCCAAGTTCATCTACTATTCTCTACTCTGACAATGTCAAGGGCCACTTTACCATCTCCAGGGACAATGCTAAAAGCCAGCTGTATCTGCAAATGTACAGCCTCAATGCTGAAGACATGGCAGTCTATTACTGTGTGCGAGAGGCACAGTGAGAGGAAGTGAATCTGATGCCAGACAAGAACCTTCCTTTCTTTGGAGCAGCTCTTCAGCTTGATTCAGCCTCAAATCCTGGGTTAGTCATTGAGGATTGATCACCATCTAGTGAGAACTTTAGGGCTCTTTTCTTCTGGATATCCATCTGGAAAGTTTGCTGGTGGAAAAATGAAATGCAAGGAAAATGGCTTGGCATGTCCAGTTTCAAGCTTCCCAATGTAGAAGGTAATCTTCTGGAAAAAAATCCTTTATCACAGTGGAAGAATAGAAATGAAACTTTAGGGGAGATCCAGTTTGAGCTTCTTCGGAGACAGACTGAAATCTGCAACTGTGCGCAGTTTCAATCTGTGCTCGCCACTGGAGACCCAGCTGGCTTTGGGGTTAAAACCACCCTGTAGAGGTGGTGAAGATGGGGGAGCCACTAGCAGGGTCGAGGAGAGCCACATCTCTCCTCCCCAGCTGGTCTTTCTCCCTTTCCTGAAGGCGGTTGTAGTGGTGGCCAGAAATGGCCACCTCAAAGAAGAACTCAAACGGATAAGAACGTGCAGGAGGAACTTTGAAAAAGAAAGTGTGACATATTAGGCTTGCTACTGAAAACAGCTATTAAAGGTACCTGGAATTTGAATAGCTAAAAATACTATCTCTAAAAAGACTTTTACAGCAGTGAAAGAAAGTGAAAAGAGAAAAAAATTGGTTTCTTTTCTTCTCCTCTAATACTGACAGTTTTTGAATATTAAGAAAAGATTGATATAAGAAGTGGACATTAATTCACTTTGACATCAATAGGCTGCTTTCAGCTGAAAATAAAGTGTCAAGTGATAAAGATTTTTGAATAACTTTAAAGAATTCTTTTTAAAAAGAGAGAAAGAAAGAAAATAGAGGAAGAAGAAGAGTGAAAGCAGAGTGGAGTCTGGAAATGAAGGATACCACCTGGATTTACATAGTGCTGAGAGTGGAATTGTAACAAGATTTGAAAAGAATACATTGTAATTGAAACTTTGTTGCGAGCCTTAAAGCCCCAGAAAAGTGAAAGTGAAAAAAGAAGCAAGAGATAGCCTTGGATTTTTGGAGGATTCCTGGAATCTTGGACAGAGGATTTAAGTGAAGTTGAATAAAGCCAATTGGGGGTTGCTCTAAAAGGAAAAAAATCTTTTCCAAAATGTCATCATCTTTTGAAGAATTAAAAATGCTATTCAAAGACTATAAAGAAGAGGCACAATTGATAGAAATGGAGATCCTGAAATATAGAAAACTACAGGAAGCACTGGTTGAACAAGAAGGGTGGGACAAAGAAGAAGACAAAGAAGAAGAAGCCATTTTTAATGATCAAATAACTTTAAGTGTGGTTAAGAAAAAGGGGAAGGAAAAGGGGAAAAGAGGAAAGAGAATTAAAAACCTAAGATATGAGGCAACAACCAAAAAAATGTATAATCTGAAAGATAATTACAATATTATAAGGAGTCAAAAGGTAGGACTGCAGAAGGGAGAATTGGACAGAAAGAGGAATAAAAAGGGAAGGGAGAAGAAGGGGGGATGAAAAAGAGAGGAAGTTGTAAAAAATTGAATCAAGATGTGCAACAGCAAGGAAAATATACAAGATTTAAAGGGTTTATTTATTTAATTGGACATCGAGATAATGGTTAATCTAATTTAAAGAGAGGATTCTGCAAGGGTACGTGAGATAAATATGGTTATATTAGAAATAGAAAGAAATTAGAAATGTCTTAGATCAGTGGTTCCTGGCATATCGCAAGGGGTGATTTTGTTTTCAGGGGGGCAATGGAACGAAAAGGGGCGATATGGGGGTGAAGGAATGGAAGGGAGGCGATATGGGGGCAATGGAGTGAGATATATTGGGAGAGAGAGAGAGGTATATATATCTATATTGGTAGATAGGTAGGTAGGTAGGTAGACAAAAAGACAGACAGGTAGATAGGCAGGAAGGTAGGCAGGCAAACAGTCAGACATTTTGGATGGATGGACGGATGGATGGACAGACAGAAAGAATGTGAGAGCGGCAGCACTTTGGGAAAGCAGTGGTGGCAGCTTTTCCCAACATGCTGCCACATTTGAGGCACCAGTTCAGGTGCGGTACAACAGTCAATGGGATGAGCCTGCAGGCTGGCGCCTCGAACGCCCCCCTGCTGCCTCTTAGTGTCCCCAAGGGGGCTGGCAGAGGGGTGCTAAGAGGCATCAGGGGGGCATTCGAGGTGCCGGCCAGCCCTGCAGGTTCACCCATTGACTAGCACTGCTCCGGAGCTGGTGCCTCCAATACGGAAGCAGTGGCATGTTATGTGCTGCCGCGGCTGCATTCAATGTGCCACCCCCCAGCCGCCTCTTAGTGCCCCTCTGCTGGCCCCCTTGGGGGTGCTAAGAGGTGGCAGGGGGGTGTTCAAGGCGCCGGCCCTGCAGGCTCACCCATTGACTGTAACACCACTCCGGAGCTGGCGCCAAAATGGGTGAAACTGCAGGGCCGGCCGGCATCTTGAACACTCCTCTGCCATCTCTTAGCGCCCCTCTGCCAGCCCCCTTGGCCTTGGAAACGCTAAGAGGTGGCAGGGGGGCGGGCACGTCAATGCACCCGCGGTGGTACATAATGCACCACCGCTTCCACATTGGAGGCGCCGGCTCCAGAGTGTTACTACAATCACTGGGTGAGCCTGCAGGGCTGGCGCCTCAAATGCCCCCCTGCTGCCTCTTACCGCCCCTCTGCTGGCCCCCTTGGGGATGCAAAGAGGTGGCAGGAGGCGGTTATGTTGGGGAAGGGGGGCGATGACAACTTCCTCAATGGCTCAAGGGGGCAATTCTTTCAAAAAGGTTAAGAACCACTGTCTTAGATGATTAAGTTGATGTGTATTTTTTTATAAGTAAATGAGGTAAAGAGGATAAGAGAATAAAGCCTTTAATAATCTAAAAAGAAAATATGAAAACTAAAAGAAGTACGCAATGTTTTAATATTGCCTTTTGTTGTTGAAATATAGTGATATGGATGTCAAATGGTAATAAAATGGAAATATTTTAAATAGAAATGAATGAATAAGATGGATACTAACATTAATGGCTGAATCGAATTTGAAAAGAAATAATTACTTTAGTTACTATTGTTATATATATGCACTTTTTTTTCTTTTGTTAATAATTTAATGGATATTTGTAAAGGAATGTACCAAGCAGAATCTGATTAATAATAGCCAGATGTTATAAAATAGAGAATAATAGAGGTAACAACAGTAAAGGTGGAATTTAAATGTTAAATAATAATTGGTTAGAAGAGATAGAGGTGTTATCCTCCAGAGTAGTAACTACAGGGTAAAACTTGTTTTATAAGATAGTATAAAATTGTAAATAAGACAGATAAAAGTGTAATAATATTCACTGGAAAGATATTGAAAATTGGAAAAAGAAATGTAATTAACAAAATGATGGAATGATGAAATAATTGAAATAAGAATATAGAAGCTAGAGAAAGGGGGGGGGGAAAGTTATGGAAAATAGTGAAAATTGTTATGACAAATGGAATAGAATTTATAAAATGAGTGAGTAATTGAAAGTATATCTGTATGGAGAAGGGAGGGTCCGGAAGCATACTGTTCTCAAAAAAAGAATTTTTATGTTTTTGGTTTTTTATATTTATTTTATTTTTATTTTTAATTACATTTATATGCCGCCCTTCTCCAAAGACTCAGGGCGGCTTACAATTTTTGGGATACAACCCAGTGTGCTCAGCAATAGCCTTCATTCCATTGTATATGCCTGCTTATTACTAAGCGGCATTTTTACAAGGTCAGCTAATTGCCCCCAACAATCTTGGGTCCTCAATTTACCTACCCCGAGAGGATGGAAGGCTGAGTCAACCTTGAGCCTGGTGGGATTCGAGCCTACAGTAATTGTAGACAGCTGGATCTTAAGAGTAGGCATTTACAGCCTGAGCCACCATATGTTTGTATGTATTTGTTTGCTGGGAATGGTTCTGGGATGATAATATGAATTGCTGTAAGATAAATTAATTTAAAAATATGGAAAATTTGTATATGAAAATATATAAAAATAATTAATAGATGAGGATGGAGAAGATGCATAAAAGGAGCTTTAACCTACCGGCATATTGTATGTTTTGTCTGTGTATGTTTGTTTAAAAAATAATAAAAATATTTGTTAAAAAAGAAAAAAGAAATGAAACTTTAGGACAATCATTCTAAATATCCAGGTGCCCTGCAAATATTGAAGAAACATCTGGAGCATAAAAAATCTGTTTGGGGGGTTAAGAAGATACAACCTCTCCTCATGTTTGACACTGTGGGGCAATGTTATGACTTAAAACTCCGTGGCCTAGGCACACAATGGGTGTGGGGTAGAGAATAAAACAAGTGCCATTAGATATTGTCTCATTTTGGAGACATGACCATTTTTTATGTTATTTCCATAACACTTCATTGAAAAGATCTCCAGAATATTTCCTATCTCAGGTGGCCACGATCCCCATGGAGAAGGTGAGAATTCTTATGAAATGGTGCATTTTGTCACCAAAGAAACTATATAAGGGTATTTAAAGTCTTTGCTTGCAATGAAAACCACACAGAGGGACATTTTATCATTTTTGGTGGACAAACAAAAAAAGCTAAAAAAATTATGGATACAAATGCATACATTAGGACAGGGGTGTCAAACTCAAAGCCTGTGCCCCAAATTTGGCCCATGGGGCGCTTAGATCTGGCCTGAGGGGCTGCACTGGAAACAGCAAACGACAAGGCCACAGTGCCTTTGCCAGCGAAAATGGAGCTCAGGAGAGCTGTGTGTGGTGGCCCTTTTCTTTTCTTTTCTTTTTTTCAACACTTTATTGAATTTTCCCATTTATACATAATCCCATTACTAATTGAACAGTACTGTGACAATATTTATGCATCCTATCTGATTTTTCAATACACACTACTTCCATAGCCTTATAACTATTATATAAATTATTTACATTTTGTCTTCTTATGTCTATTGCCAATCCAGATATACCATGTTTCCCATATTGCATTGTATTCCATGTCAACTTTTCCAATTAGTTCCATAGTTAATTTGTCCATTTCCATGCACTTGAAGGTTTTTTTAATTATTAAACCTTCGGGAGGTATGGCGTTTTTCTTCCAGTACTGAGTGTAGGAAATTCTTGCTGCTGTTATTACATGTAGTATAAGATAGTTTATCTTCCTGTTATAATTTCTTTTTATTATTCCTAAGAGGAATAGCTCCAGGATGAAATTAATTTTATTTCCAGTTAACTCCTCTATCCACATATGAATCACTTTCCAATACTTCTTCGCTTCGGGGCATGATCACCTAGAATGAAAGAAGGTACCTTGTTGATGTCCACACTTACAGCAATTTGGTTTTAGGTTTGGGTATATCTTAGCCAATCGTGAAGGTGCCATATACTAACGATAGAACATTTTATGTTGGTTTTCCTTTTAAGCCTCCAATTTTATTATTTTATAATTGGTATTCCAAATCTTTTCCCACTTTTCTAAATCAATAGAATGTTCAAAATTTCTACCCCATGCAATCATTGATCTTTTTACAATCTCCTCTGCTCTACCCCATTCTAATAAGTGTTTATATATTTTAGATAATAATTTTTCACCTGGGCCAATCAAAATTTTATCTAATTTTTATAATTCATTGCCTATTCCAAATTCCTCACTGTCTTTTTTATATCTTGTCTGTATTTGCATATAGGTCCACCAGTCCAATTTTATTCCCTGTCCTTCCAATTCCTGCCTACTCCTTACATTCCCTTGTGTGCCTAAAATTTCCCTGTATCTGGCCAATTTCTTAACCTCTGTTATATTAGGGTGGACTACTGCTTCCAAGGGGGATATCCAGTTTGAAATTTTCAGATAATATTTATTTTTATTTGTCTCCGTGATTGTATCAGCATGTCTCTTATTCTGTGTCTAAAGAAGTATAGATATGGTTTGTTTTCTTTATCCCACAGGAAGGCATGCTACCCTCTTTGTAAGTTATGCCCTCTACGGTTAATATTATTTTGTTTCTTAGATTGATCCAATCTCGTATTCATACAAGTATTGCTGCCTTATGGTATAATTCCCAACCTGGAAGCCCAAGGCCACCTCTGCTCTTGCTATCCTGTAGGTTCTTTAGCTTTATTTGCAGTTTCTTACCTGCCCAAACAAATTTAGTAATTGTTCTGTTTAATTCTCTAAAAAAATCTTATCTAATTTTATTGGGGTTGTTTGAAATAAAAGCTTTAGCAAAACATTCATTTTAATAGTTGCTATTTGGCCTAATAATGATAATTGTAAAGTCCCCCACTTTTCCTAATCTTTTTTAATTTGATTAAATAATTTTGTATAATTGTCTTCTTTTATTAAGGAGCATTTTGCTGTTAACCATATTCCTAAAAAAAATTGTAGTCCCATTACACTTTCTAACTCCTTCTTGTTTTTAGATATTATATTTTTCACTAACATTTTGGTTTTCTCTCTGTTAATTTTGAGTCCTGAGATCTCTCCATATTTCTCTAATTCCTCTATCAGAATTGGACCTGATTCTAATGGCTCCTCAATAAAAAAAAACCCAAATCATCCATGAATGCTTGTAATTTGTACTCCTCTTGGTGGCCCTTTTCACTAGCAGAGCCGAAAATGGAGCGCAGGGGGTCTGCGTGGGACCCCCCCAAACTTCATTTTCACTGGCAAAGTGCTAGCAAAACATTACTAGCAAAAGTGGATCCGCCCCATCCCTGCTTGGGCTACCACAGGTGCCTCCAACACAAATGACATTGAGTTGGCCACACCAACCCTGAGCCAGTGAGATTTGAACTGCCACACTGCTGGCAGCCAGCAGTCAGCAGAAGTAGCCTGCAGTACTGTCATTCTAAGCACTGCGCCACCACAGCTTCTAGAATGAGAGAAGAATGTGCATCCTTATATCAATATGACTGGAAGAGTATCTTTTGATTAGAGGTATGCATAGAAGATCTGGTTGTCACTAGTTAGGGATACTTTCAGCTAAATGATCTGAAACTCAGCTAATTCAGTCCATTATTTTAAGAGATTAAAAGGAAATATGAGAATCCTAGCATACCAGAAAATTCAACCTAAAATAAATCAGCTCTCCAAAACTAATATTACAAAGCAAAAGAAGAGTTTAGGCCTATCTTATTCACAAATAGTTAGGACTGGAAAAAAAACAATTGCAACCAGCCTGACTTCCATTGAGGGCCTACATACTGCATTGGTCACAAAGAAAGGCTGGGAAAATATCTACGGAGTCCTCACATTCCAGACATAAAGTGTGTCAACTCCTGCCTTCAGAATGCTGCTGTAGGGCATTGCATGCCAAACAACTAGACACAAAGATAGTTTTTTACCCCATGCCATCAATCTGTCTTATGCCTAAGCACTGTCCCACAGCACTGTCTTATGCCTAAGAATATTTATTTGTGTAGTAGGGCCGTGTTGCTATTATCCCTCTGACCTTCTCATCTTTTTCATCTTTCCTACTACCTTCTCCTATTGGTATCTTATGATTTATCATGTGTGATTTATTATTGTAGCTTATGATTCATGATCTATGACTTATCACTTCATTGTGTATAGTTACACTGAGAGCTTATTCGCTGAAGACAAATTCCCTGTATGTCTAATCACACTTGGCCAATAAAGAATATTCCTACCCCTAAAGTTGTTACTTACTGAAGTACAAACTGTTAAGTTTGCATGAAGAGTCAGACGCGAAGAGCTTCAGTGAAGAGTTTATTAAGTGACTACAGCTCGAATGGACCCGACTTGGCTGGGCTATGGCTGCTTCTTATAGCCAGCAGCCGTGGTTGCCAATCAGAGTGCAGTTTTCCGCACTATTTAAACCAATCCTATTTGACATTTTACAAGAACAATTCAAACTAAACCAATGACATTCAAACCTACATACATAACACAAACTTCCCTTTTATCTTAAAAGGATAGTTGGAAAAAAGTGCCAAATTGAGTTTAAGCATCTGGCTCGCTATGGGAAGAACCATAATAACAAATCATGATTGTCTTGACTCTCTCTGTCAGTGTGTATCTGTCTGTTTCTGTCTATTTTTGTGTGCACATAAGTAGCATGATTTAAAAATCATGCTGGTGATGTGTAAAGGAATGTACAACTGAATGTCTTGAGGGGTTCTTTTATCCAAAGCAATATGTAAATCAGGCCAAAAATTCCCCATTAAAGAAGCCAGAAGGTTTTCCTTTTAAGGCAACACCCATTAACACACTTTCCTATCAATTTCCCTGCATTCATTATAAGGAGCAAAAATAAGTCTGTGGCCAAAGTAGGTGTTCTTACTAGGAATCCTTGGAAGTAAGGCTTCCCTCTGTATAGCATTTTCCTTTTTCTATGTGCTGTTGTTGTATATAGGAGATATCAGTGAAACTTCTTTCTAGGTTTCCAGTCAGAGGAGTAGTTGGTGGAGTCTGGAGGGGATGTGAGAAGGCCTGGAGAGTTTCTCCAACTCTCCTGCCAAGCCTCTGGATCAGTGGTGGGTTTCAATAAATTTTATTACTGGTTCTGTGGGCATGGCTTGTTGGACATGGCAGGGGAAGGTTACTGCAAAATCCCATTCTCTCTCCACCCCATTAACCTGCTTTCCAGCTCCGTTCTCCTGTGCAGGGCAACCAAAGAAGACCCAGCCGATCAGCTGGGACTTGGGAGGCAGAGAATAGATGGGGGAGGGGCCAGTCAGAGGTAGTATTTGCCAGTTCTCCGAACTACTCAAAATTTCCGCTACCAGTTCTCCAAAACTGGTCAGAACCTGCTGAATACCACCTCTGCTCTGGATTCGCCTTCGGTAGCTTTGAGATGGTCTGGGTGAGACAGTACTCAGGAAAAGATTGGAATGGGTTTCAGAGATACATCCAAATTCAACAAGCATTTACTACTCAGACAAAGTGAAGGGTCTCTTCAACCACCTCCAGGGATGATGCTAAAAGCCAGCTATATCTGGAAATGAATAACCTTAAACCTGAAGACCATGGCAGTCTGAGACACACAGTGACAGGAAGTGATTCTGAAGCCAAACAAAAATTTTCCTTTCCTCAGAGCCTCTCTGAAAACTTGATTTAACCATGGATCCTGGTTTAGTCAGTAAGGATGGATCACCATCTATTGAGAACTTTAAAAATTATTTGTTCTAGGAACCCAGTTAGACACTTTGCCAGAAAAACTGAAGAATGATGAAATTAGCTTGAAAATTTCAGTTTCAGCTTCCTTGTTTACCAGGTGATCTGCCTTCAGGAAAAAACCTGGAATGGAATATTTTTCTTTAGTGTCATCAGGGCCATCTTAACAGCATTATGGGCCCCCAGGAAAAGCTGTATACTAAGGCCCCCATGACAACTACCCACAGGAATAAAAATATAAATAGTTGAAAAAATTAAACATATATTTATTTTATTGGCACCTCCAACAAAATCGGTATTGAAACATTAAAAACATGTTGTGCAGCAACAACTGATCAACATGATAAACATTTGAACAATACACAAGGCTTGAAAAACACAACAATACTCAGTAGGCTCAGAGGTGGTATTCAGCGGGTTCTGACCAGTTCTAGAGAACTGGTAGTGGAAATTTTGATTAGTTTGGAGAACTAATACCACTTCCGACTGGAGATTTTACAGTATCCTTCCCCTGCCATGCCCACCAAGCCACGCCCACAGAACTGGTAGTAAAAAAAATTGAATCCCACCATTGAGTAAGCTGTATTTATATGATACAAGGTGCACTGAAGGGTTAACATACACAGATTAGTATGGGGCCCCTATGCTTGTTGGGCCCATGTCACTTGTGTCAGGGGTGCCTGTGGTGGCCCAAGTGCTCTGCCAGTGAAAACAGGCTCTTTTAGGCTGCAACGGCCTCCTGCAGTTCTCTGCCTGCAAAAACGGAGTTGGGAGGTCCCTACGTAGCCCTCGTGAGCTCCATTTTGGGCTGCAATGGCCTCCGGAGGTACCATTGTTGCTGTTTCTAGGGAAGTCCCATGGGCCAGATCTAAGTACCCCACAGATCAGATCTGGTCCCTGGGCCTTGAGTTTGACATCCCTGCTATAGATATTTAATTAAGAAATAAAAACCAAAACAAAAATGATCTTGTTCTGCATTCAGTTCATTTGGGTTTCTTCAAAGGAGAGAAAAGTTGCATTTCATGAAAGTCAGATATGCTGTACTTTTCCTGTTCTATCTCTAACATGTATCTTTCAAAAATTCTTAGCGTGTATTCATCACCTGTTACCTTCATTTTGAACCACTTTTTAGAAATGATGAAATTTTACAAATGTTTGTTTTCATTACTGTAATATAAAGGCAGTCTTCACTATTCTTGGGGATGGCATATTATGTGAAAATCAACCATGTAGGGTGTAGGCAATGAAAACCAGGACACACATGCACCAATGAGCTCCTTTATCTCAACCGATATGTAAATCGAGGTGTAATTTCCCATTTAAAGTAGCTAGATGATTTCCCATTTCAGGCTGCATTCACCAACACAAACTTTGTGCACTGTTCCCTTATTTTGTTCTATCAATTCTCTTCCATTCCTTAAAAGGGTGCAAATATGATTTTGTGCCTAAACTTGCTGTCCTTACTAGCAGTCCTCCAAGGTAACTGTCTTGCCCCTATTCAGAATCATTTGATGTGTCGTTCTTGTATAAAGGAGAGCTTATTGAAAGAACTTTCTTTCTAGGTGTCCAATCTGATGTCCAGTTGCTGGAGTCTGGAGGGGATGTGAGAAGACCTAGAGAGTCCCTCCGTCTTTCCTGCCAAGCTTCTGGATTCACCTTCAGCAGCTATTACATGGACTGGGTGAGACAGGCTCCAGGGAAAGCACTGGAATGGGTGGCAAGGATTGGAACATCCTCATCTCCAATCCTCTACTCAGACAAAGTCAAGGGACGCTTCACCATCTCGAGGGATGATTCCCGCAGTCAGCTGTATCTGCAAATGAACAATCTGAAACTGGAGGACACCGCAGTCTATTATTGTGCAAGACACAGTGAGAGGAAGTGAATCTGAAGCCAAACAAAAACCTTCCTTTCCTCAGAGCCACTCTGCAAACTTGATACAACCATAGATCCTGGTTTAGTCAATAAGGATGGATCACCATCTATTGAGAACGTTATAAATTATTTGTTCTAGGAATCCAGTTAGAGACTTTGCCAGAAAAAAAATGAAGAATGATGAAATTGGCTTGAAAATTCCAATTTCAACTTCCTTATTTACCAGGTGATCTGGCTTCAGGGAAAAAAAATCTAGAATGGAATACTCTTCTTTAGTACTGTGGCATAAGATAGGTAATCAAACAGGAGGGTGACCTTTCTAAATATCCAAACTGCCTACAGATATTGAGGAAGCATCTGCACCAAAAGAAACTCCTCAGAGAATTAAGAAGATGTGTCCTCACTTTTGACACTGGAGGGCAATGTTGTCACATCAAACCCCATGGCCTATGCACCCGGTGGGGGTGGGGTACAGCATAAAACAAGCATTATTAGATATTGTCTCATTCTGGAGACACGACAATTTTTTATTTTATTTTTGTCATAGTTCACTGAATGTCTCTCAAGAAAATTTCACATCTTAGGAGTTTTTGGTCTTGACCACAAAGCTGAGGATTTTCATAAAATGGCTAGTGTTGTCCCCAGGGAAATGGTCTGGAATGTACAAGGGTATTTCAAATCTTTGATTAGAATGCAAACAAAATGAAAGGACTTTTTAAATGGAGTTATTACTATGAGTATTATTATTATTTCAAGTTATATGGCTGCCCATATTGCCGAATCAATCCTGAGCAACTCACAAATGATCCAAACAACACACAAAATAGCAAAATATGGAATTGTCCACTTCCCAGAGTCATTGATTGAGATGGGAAGCTATAGATATTTAAGAAATAAAAACCAAAATGAAAATGATCTTGGTCTGCATTTTCATTTCGCTATCTTCAAAGGAGAGAAAAATTGCAATATCTTTCTTGAACTCAGATGTGCCGTACTTTTCCTGTTCTATCTCTATCATGTATCCTTCAAAAATTCTTAGCATATTTTCATCACCTGTTACCTTCATTTTGAACCACTTTTTAGAAATGATGAAATTTTGCAAGCCTTTATTTTAATTACTCTAATGTAAAGACTGCCTTCGCTTTTCTTGGGGATGGCATATTATGTGAAAATCAACCATGTAAGGTGTAGGCAATGAAAACCAGGACACACATGCACCGATGAGCTCTTTTATCTCAACTGATATGTAAATCGAGGTGTAATTTCCCATTTAAAGTAGTCTGGCTAATGTGATCTGGACTGAGTAAGATCCTGCTTCTGAGGATGAAGTGGACAGGATTATGCGACGACTGAGTTCCACCAAATGTTTGTTGGACCCATGCCCTTCCTGGTTGGTTTATGCCTCCAGGGAGGTGACATCTGGCTGGCTGGGCAGTGGTCAATGCTTCTCTGGGGAGGGTACCTTTCCGCTGCCTTGAAGGAGGCGGTGGTGAGGCCTCTCCTGAAGAAGCCTGGACCCAGCCGAATTGAACAACTTTCATCTGGTCTCCAACCTTCGCTTTCTAGCGAAGGTTGTTGAGAGTGTGGTGGCTCAGCAATTTCGCTTTTCCTGGATGAAACAGACTACCTGGATCCGTACCAATCGGGCTTTCGACCCAGGTATAGCATGGAGCGGCATTGGTCGCACTGATGGATGATCTCCTGAGGGCTCAGGACAGGGGTTTTCCTCTGTCCTGGTCCTGTTAGATCTCTCAGCGGCTTTCGATACCATCGACCATGGTATCTTATTGCGGCATCTCGGGGGTTGGGAGTGGGAGGCACTGTGTTGCAGTGGTTCGCCTCCTTCCTCTCGGACGCTCACAATCAGTGTTGGCAGGGGGCAGAGGTCGACTCCAAGGGCTCTCACTTGTGGGGTCCCTCAGGGTCTGTCCTCTCCCCTTCTGTTCAACATTTATATGAAACCGCTGGGTGAGATCATCCGGCTTTGGGGTGAAGTATCATCAGTATGCTGATGATCAGTTATACATCTCCACCCCAGGCCACATCAGTGATGCCCTCTGTGATGTCCCGTTGTTTGGATGCGTGCGGATCTGGATGGACAGTAACATGCTTCGGCTCAATCCGCTAAGACAGAGTGGCTGTGCATACAGACATCTCGACCCAGTCAGGAGATTCCATCTTTGGTCATGGGGGAGAGGTGTTGGGGGCCACTGGATAGGGCATCTGGACCTGCCTTGCATACCATCTGGAGGCTTCAGCTGGTGCAAAATGCTGCAAAATGCTGCAGCGGGTTGTGATGGGAGCTTCCGGTTCTCCCATGTTACGCCCCTCCTGTGGTTTGCATTGGTTGCCGGTTGCCCTCTGAATGAGATTCAAGGTTTGGTATTGACATTCAAAGTCCTCTGAGACATGGGTCGGGCTATCTACGGGAGAGCGTCTACTGCCGGCATCGAATACCAACCGCCCTGTATGGCGCATAGGCAGGGACTCCTCGGTGTGCTGTCTGTGACTCAATGTCGATTGGTGGTGATGCGGGGGAGGCCTACTCTGTGGGGCTCCGCCCTATGGAATCAGCTACCCTGGGGCTCTGCTTGGCCCCGACCTTCGCACCTTCGCATGACCTGAAAACTTGGCTTTTGAGCAGGCTGCTTTGTGCTGACTCCTCTCGGGGGGGGGTTGTTTTATAATTTGTTTTTAGTAATTTGGCTTGTTGGGTTTAATTCTATTTTAGGTAATTATTTATTGTGTTGGTTTTAATTGTGAGCGCCCGAGTCCGTTCGGAGAGGGACGACATACAAGTCAAATTAATAAATAAAATAAAAAAAATAAATAAAGACCCTCACCCTCCCCCCGGGTCATTCCAGGCCGGCCTGTTGAAACAACCAGGTTTCAGGTCTCAGCGGAAGGAGGCGAGGTCAGGAGCCAAACGGAGATCAAGGGAGCTGATTCCAGAGGGCAGGCTCCACGGAGAAGCCTAGCCCTGGGAACCGCCCGCTGACAATGCCTGACTGACGGTATCCCAAGGAGGCCCCTCCTATGTGAGCAAACAGGGCGATCGGTACGTGATGCTGGCAGGAGGCGTTCCCGCAAGTACCCTGGATCCAAGCCATTTAGGGCTTTATAAGTTGTTACTAGCACCTTGAAGGTGACCCGGGAGACAACTGGCAACCAATGCAAGCAGCAGCAGGAGGGGTGTAACATGGGAGTATCGGGATACTCCCATCACAGCCAGCCGCATTCTGCACCAGCTGTAACCTCTGGGTCATCTGCAAGGGCAGCCCCATGTAAAGAGCATTGCAGTAGTCAATTCTGGAGGTGATGAGTGCATGAGTAACCATTCGAAGGGCATCTTGGTCCAAATAAGGGCGGAGCTGGTGAACCAGCCGAACCTGGGCAAAAGCCCCTCTGGCCACAGCTCCCACATGCTCCTCCAAACTGAGCTGTGAATCCAGGAGGACGCCCAGATTCCTCGCCCTATCCATGAGGGGCAACAGCTCTCCCCACATGACCAAAGGTGGTACATCCAATAAAGACCGAGATGCCAGTAAGAACAGCCACTCAGTCTTGGTGGGGTTGAGCTGAAGCCTATTATTCCCCATCCAGACCCGTACCGGCTCCAGGTACCAGAACATCATGGAGAGAGCATCACTGATCTGGCCTGGGGTGGAGATATAAAGCTGGGTATCATCAGCATACTGATGGTACCTCACCCCAAAACCTCGGATGATCTCACCCAGCGGTTTCGTGTAGATATTAAACAGAAGGGGCAAGAGGATGGACCCCTGAGGCACCCCACAAGTGAGGGGCCTCAGGGCTGACCTCTGCTCCCCTGCCAACACCGACTGCAAGTAGCCCAAGAGGAAGGAGGAGAACCACCGTAGAATGGTGCCCCCCACCCCCAATCCTCGGAGCCGCTGCAGAAGGATACCATGGTCAATGGTATCGAAAGCCGCTGAGAGATCTAACAGGACTAGGACAGAGGAAAAACCCCTGTCCCAAGCCCTCCAGAGATCATCCATCAGTGCAACCAATGCTGTCTCCATGCTGTGTCTGTCCCTGAAGCCCGATTGATATGGGTCTAAATAATCAGCTTCCTCCAGGAACAAGGGAAGCTGCTGAACCACAGCTCTCAACAACCTTCGCTAAAAAGCAAAGGTTGGAGACTGGACAATAGTTGTTCAAAACAGCTGGGTCCAAGGCAGGCTTCTTGAGGAGGGGCCTCACCACCACCTATTTCAAGGCGGCAGGAAAGACTCCCTCACTCAAGGAGGCGTTGACAACTGCCTGGAGCCAGCCGCGTGTAACCTCCCTGGAGGCATATACCAACCAGGAAGGACACGGGTCCAAAAAACACGTGGTGGAAGACAGCCTCCCCATGATCCTGTCCACCTCATCAAGGGAAGCCAGGTCAAACTCAACCCAGATGGAATCAACCAGACCCGTCGCCACCCCATCATCAGACCCCTGCCAATCACAGTCCAAGCCGGCACGAATTCGAGTGACCTTATCCGCCAGATGTAAACTAAATTCCTCTGCTCTGCCCTGCAAAAGGTCATCCCCCTCCCTCAGTTGAAGAGGGAGCGGGTCACCCAAAACAGGGCCGCAGGGCGATCATCGGCAGATGCAATCAGAGCGGAGAAGTAAACATGCCTCGCCGCCCTAATCGCTTCCAGATAGGTCCTAATATAGGCTCGCAACTGGACACGGTCAAATTCGGAGCAGCTAGTCCTCCACCTGCTCTCCAGGTGTCTTCTCCATTGTTTCATCCCCCGGAGCTCCTCAGAGAACCAGGGAGCCCACCAGGTTCTACGGCGGGGAAGAGGCCGCAAGGGGACAACCTTCATTTCCTACATTTTCCTTCTTTTATCATTTTGTTATTAAATTCCCTTTCTTTCCTCTATCTAGCACCAATATAGTGCTGACTGTTACATGATTAGGTTCCTATGCATAGATTTGAGCAATAAATAAATAGAACTTATGTGGTTTTTGGTCTTTCATGGCTAATGCAATTCTCCTATAATAAGAGTTCAATACTGGTACCGAACAGATTTAAATGACATATCCATGTGACCTCATCTAGAATGAGAATCTCATCTAGCTAGAAGAACCTCTTTTGTTTGAAGGGGTACAGAGAAGATCTGGCTGTCACCTGTTAGAGATGCTTCTTACTAAAATGACCTAGAAGTTAGCTAATTCATCTCATGACATCATGAGCTTTAAGAGGAAAATAAGGATCTCACAACCCCAGAAAATACAACCCATAATAGCAAGAGCACTTAGATGTGTACATTACTTCATAGTGCTTTACAGCCCTGTCTAAGCAGTTTACAGAGTCAAAATATTGAGCCCTCCCAACAATCTGGATCCACATTTTATCAACCTTGGAAGGATAGAAGGCCTTTAGCCAGTGAGAATTGAGCTGCTGCCACTTGATAGGATTATCCTGCAATACTAAATTCTAATCACTATATCACCATGGTTCTTAATAGAGTAATTTTTCAAAAAAAAAGTTCCTAAAAAAAACCCAAAAAATCAGTTTAGGCCTATTCACTAAAACTGCAAAGTTGCCTGTATATCCTTCATTTGTTCTTCCACCCCTGGAACATAAGAATGCCATTGAAAATTAGACATATCAACAGGAGGTACCATTATCCCATTCAATCATGTTGGACATGTGGGAAGAGGTGGGCCAGGAAATAAAATCAGCATGCACAAATATGGTCCCATTTCCAAGGTTGACTATAACTTCTGCTACTTCCTTAACAATTTCCCCAATACATCTCAAAAGAACTATAATATCATTTTGAAACCATGTCTCAATTCACAACAAATACACATTCTTAAATATGGAAGAAATTGAATTTCTTGGGGAATACAAAGGGATTTCTTGATATTTCAACTAAGAGGATGAATTGAGTCATAATATTATTTGGGTCTGATTTTTTGAACAGGGTGCACTTCAAAATTGTGGATTAATAATTGTTCCTCAGTTAGTCACTAATTAACAAATATTGGGAAGGGAGGGAGGGTGAGAGGAAAGGGAGAGAGGGAGGCAAGGAAGGGAGGGAGGGAGGAGAAGGGAGGGAGGGAGGAAGGAAGGAAGGGAGGGAGGGAGGGAGGAAGGAAGGAGGAGAGGGGGAGGAAGGAAGGAAGATCAGTGAGGAAACTGTGTAGCAAACTTCCTAACTCCAATGTGTCCGATTTTTAATACCCTTTCTCTAATATGTATCTTTAAACATGTCTTTGTGCACACATATTATCTAGCACATTGAGACATTTTTGAGAACTGCTGGAATTTTTCAGATTGTTCTTTTACTGATTCTAAAGTAAGCAATGGTTCTTTCCTATTTACTCAAAGGAAAACAAAAACCAAGCATGCCTAGAATCATTTCTCTTAGAATTGGAATGATATTTGAAAATCACAAGTGTAGGTCTATGCAAAGAAATCTGAAAGAGATTGTCATAAGGGCTATACTATCCCAAGTTATATGCAAATCAGCATAGAATTTCCCCTTTAAAGAAGCCCCACGATTTCCATTTTCAGCATATACCCACCAACACATAGTTTGAGCAGTTTCCAGAATCTTTTCAAATCAATTACTCTCCACTCATTTCAGGGAGCAAAAATGATTCTGTGGTCAAATATGGTCTTTTTCCTAGCAACCTTCAGAGGTAAGGCTTCCCTCTTTACAGCATTTCCTTTCATTTTACTATTCTTGTATATGGAGATGTCACTGAAACACCTTTCTTTTCTAGGGATCCATTCAGAGGCCCAGTTGGTGGCATCTGGAGGGAGTGTGAGAAGACCTGGAGAGTCCCTCCATCTCTCCTGCCAAGCCTCTGGATTCAGCTTCAGCAGCTACTCCATGCACTGGGTGAGACAATCTTCAGAGAAAGGCCTGGAATGGATTTCAGAGATACATCCAAGTTCCTCTAATCTTTAGTATGCTAACAAAGTGAAGGTACGCTTCACCATCTCCAGGGACAATGCCAAAAGCCAACTATATCTGCAAATGAACAGCCTCAAAGCTGAAAACATGGCAGTCTATTACTGTGCAAGCCACACAATGAGAGGAAGTGAATCTGAGGCCATTCAAGAACCTTTCTTTCTTCAGAGCAGCTCTGCAACTTGACCCAACCCCAGATTTCAGATGAGCCCATGAAGATGGATAACCTTGTGTTGATATCCTTAGGACTCTTTTGTTCTAGGTATTCAATTATTTATTTATTTATTTATTTATTTATTTATTTATTTATTTATTTATTCGACTTATATGCCGCCCCTTCTCCAAAAGGACTCGGGGCAGCTCACAGCTAAAATACAATGATAACAATAAATAAGCTAAAAATATATTCAACAAATTGTAAGCCGAATTAGAATTAAAACCCCAAAATTAAAATAAACAAACCCCAAAGAGTCAGCACAGCCCAGATTGTAAAAACAGCCAGGTTTTTAACTCGTGACGGAAGATCGGGCGCCAGCCGGAGCTCCGGCGGAAGAAGATTCCATAAAGTGGGGGCCGCCACAGAGTAGGGCCTCCCCCAGGTCGCCGCCAGGCGACATTGAGTCACGGACGGCACCCCAAGGAGACCCCGTCTGTGCGCCCATACAGGGCGGTTGGTATTTGATGCTGGGCGGAGTCATTCTCGAAGATATCCTGGACCCATGCCATGTAGGACTTTGAATGTTAACACCAAGACCTTGAATCTCACGTGGAGGGCAACTGGAAGCCAATGCAGGCCACGCAGGAAGGGTGTAATATGGGAGTATCAGGGAGCTCCCATCACTACCCGCGCAGCCGCATTCTGCACCAGCTGAAGCCTCCGAGTGGTATGCAAGGGCAGTCCTAAATAGAGAGCGTTACAGTAGTCGAGTCGGGAGACAACGAGCGCCTGAGTGATCGTGCACAGGACATCTCAGTCCAGATATGGGCGCAACTGGCGAACCAGCCGGACCTGGGCAAAGGCCCCCCTGGCCACGGCTAGACAGTATGCTGGAAGAAAATGTAAGATAATGAAAATGGATTGAAAATTCCACATTCATCCTCCTTGTTTACAAGATGTCGTATCATGATGGGGAGAAAATCGATGGAATATCAATCTTTAATATCATTGTAAAAGTCTGGAAATGAAATAAACCTTCTAAACGTTCACGTATTGAGGAAACACCAGCACCAAAAGAATTCCCTTGGAGATTTAGGAAGTTACCTCCCCTCATCATTTTTGCCACTGTGGGTGAGGCAATGTGCCACATGAAATCCCATTGCCTATGCACCTGGGGGAGGGGGGAAGGTAAGGAATAAAGCAAGTATCAACCGCTTTTTCTCTTATTAACATACAGGGGGGAAATGGATCTCAGCCCTTTTCTTAGGACTGGAATGTTAATTACAAAATGTACATGCAAGTTAGGTTCACTGAAATATGCTAGTCAATGCCCTAAGGCAGAAGTGTCAAACTTGACCACATTGAGGGCCACATCAGGGTTGTGTTTGACCTTGAGGTGGATGGGTGTGGCCATGGTTGTGTGGCCAGCTCAACGTCATTCATGTTGGGGTGCCTGTGGAAGCCAGAATGCTCTGCTGGTGAAAATGGGCTTCCAAGCTCTGTTTTAGGCTTCAATGGCCTTCTGTAACCCTCTGTCAGAAAAACAAAGCTCGCGAGGGCCACATGCGGCCCTCCTGAGCTCCATTTTCACTGGCATTGGTACCATAGGCTGGTCATTCGCTGTTTCCAGAGCAACCCTACAGGTCAGATCTAAGCATTCCGTGAACCAGATCCGGGCCCTGGGCCATGAGTTTGACACCCCTGCCCTAAGGGTTTTTTTTTTATCCCAACAGATATGTAAATTGAGGATCAATTTCCCATTTAAAGAAAACCATGCTTTTCTTTTTCAGACAACATCCATCAATACAAACTGGGTTCTATTTCCTGAATCCTCTCCTATCAATTCCATCTATTCATTACAGGTAGCAAAAATGTGGCTTAAAACCTTGTGTTCTTACTAGGAGGTAACTATTTCAACTATATAAAGATGTTCTGCTATTGTACACACTGGGCCTCCATTTTAAAAAAACACACTTTTATTTTAGGGGCCTAATCTCAAATTAAGTTGGTGGAGTCTGGAGATTTGAGAAGCCTTGGAGACTTCCTCCATCTTTCTTGCTACACCTCTGGATTTAACCTCAGCAGCTATAAGATTATCTGTGTGAGACAGTACTCAGGAAAAGGACTGGAATGGGTGGCACACATAAACACTAGTTCCAGTAATTCCTACTCAGACAAAGTGAAAGGACACTTCACCTCTCTATATGGGGCTGCCCCTGCATCTCATATGGAGACTTCAGCTGGTGCAAAATGCAGCCGCACAGGTAGTGATGGGAGTGTCCCGATTCTCCCATATTACACCCCTCCTGCGTGACTTGCATTAGTTGCTGGTTGCCCTCTGTGTGAGATTCAAGGTTTTGGTAACAACTTATAAAGCCCTGTATGGCTTGGGTCCAGGGTACTTGCAAGAACGTCTCCTTCCGCTGACAAACACCAATCGCCTTGTGCACTCCCACAGACAGGGCCTCCTGGGGATACCGTCAGCTAAACAGTGTAGGCTGGTGGCCCCTAGGGGTAGGGCCTTCTCTGTGGAGGCGCCCACCCTCTGGAACCAACTACCCCTTGAGTTGCACTTGGCTCCTGATCTCCTCTCCTTCTGCCGCGACCTCAAAACATGGCTATTTTTGCAATCTGGCCTGGACTGACAGGGGATCGGGGTTTTTAATTTGATTGTTTATTTGGCATAATTTAATATCTTTTTAATTTCTTTTAACTTTTATACTTTCTGTCTTTTATGCATGCTGCCCTGAGTCCTTCAGGAGAGAGGGCGGCTTATAAGTCCAAATAAAACCAAACAAAACAAAACCATCTCCAGGGACAATGCCAAAAACCAGCTGTATCTGCAAATGAATAGCCTGAAACCAGAAGACTCAACAATTTATTACTGTGCAAGAGACACAAAAGGAGTAAGTAAATCTGAAGCCAAATGAAAATATTTCTTTCTTCACTCTTCAACTTTATTGAGTCCCAGGTCCTAGATTAGTCAATGAAGATTGATCACTTTCTAGTAAGAACTTCAGGCAGGACTGATTTTTTTCTAGGTAGCAGAGAGTTTGCTATAAGAAAATGAAAAATTCCAAGTTAACCTACTTGGTATGAAAGCCAATGCAATATTAAGTGGCATTAACAGAGGGATAGAATCAAGAGCATGTGAAGTACAAGTACAGCTTCATAAAGCCTTAGAAAGACCACACCTAGAATACTGCATCCAGTTTTGGTCACCACATTATTAAAAAGATGTGGAGACTTTGGAAAGAGGGCAGAGAAGAGCAACTAAGATGGATAAAGGCCTGGAGAGTAAAACATATGAAGAATGGTTGGAAGTATTGTTTCCAAAATTTCACATTTATAATGCTCATCAAGAAGCTGAGAACTTTATAAAACAATATATCATTAATGTTTGTCACCAGAGAAAATATCTGCATATTTCAAGTCTTTGCTGGATACGAAAACATCGAGGGACATGATATTATTATATTTGGCTGCTATGAAAAAAATGCTTTAAAAATTACATACAAATATATACACCAATCCAGGAGAGTATAAAGTTTGCCTCAATGTATCACAAAAGAATTTAACTTTTCGAGAGACTATAATCCCTTACTAAGAAGCCATGTCTGACTTTAGAACAGAAATCAGAGCATATTGAAGCTTCCCTGCTATTTAATGTATTTGAGGTTTTCCATAAATTAAAAAAGTAACTTTGTAGCAAACATCAGATGTGCTATGCCAGGGTCACCAACTTTTTGGACTTCGGGAGTCACCAAACTCATAATTTTATTATTTATAAAATTATTTTAAATTCCCTGGGATCCCCCAAAAAGTCTGCAGGAAAATTCCCCACCAGTTTTCCTACCGATCAATCATTCTTTGTTTGGGATTGCAGAATACTGTCTCCAGCTCTGTTCTCAGAGGGAAAGAGAGAGAGACTTTTGGCTTCATGCAAGGAAAGCAGCAGAAGTCTTCCTTTCTCTCCCCCAAACTCCACCAGAAATGAATCTTTGTTGGCACAGCCTCTTGGAGCAGGATGCCTTGCAAGGTCGCAAAGACTCATTTCTGGTGTAGTTTCGGGGAGAGAAAGGAAGACTTTTGCTGCTTTCCTTGCGTGCAGCCAAAAGTAGAAGAAGAAGCAGTCCCATGGCCAGGCGAGGTGTGTGGGGCGAGTAGGGCAAGTTCCTCCCTCTTTGCCCTTTCCCTCTTCCCCTCATTACCTCATGTTGTTCACAATGCAAGCAATGCAAGCCTTATGTTCCATGTGAGCCTTGTATTCCTGTGCAGCCTGGATTAATTGCTTTGGGAGGATGCTTTGGGGGTGGCATTTCTCTGTGGACCACCAACATTTTCTCTTGGACCATCAGTGGTCCCCAGCTTACTGTTTGGCGACCACTGTGATACCTATGGATGTCCTCTGTAACGAATAAGTTTATTTTCTATTACCTTGCATCATTTTGAGAAGATATGATCTTTTTTCAAGTCTTTATTTTTCTTCTTACAATAAACTGGTCCTTTCCCCCATTAACTCACAGGGAAAAAAATTGTGTCCCAATCCTTTTCTTAATTGAAAAATGCACATGCAAGTTATATTCACTGAAATGTATCAATCCATGTCCTGTGGGGGTCTTTTATCCCAACAGATATGCAAATCAAGACACAATTTCCCCTTTAAAGGAGCCCCATGGTTTCCCTTTTCGGACAACTCCCACCAACATAAAGCTTGTGCTATTTCCAGAATCCTCTCCTATCAATTTCATCTGTTAGCAAAAATGTGGTTAAACCTTCTGTTCATACTTGTAGTCCTCAAAGGTAATTATTGCCACTATATAGTTTATTTCTATGTTCTGCTCTTTCATGCAAGACATCTATTTAAAAAGCTCCTTTCTTTTTAGGAGTCCAGTCTCAAGTCCAGTTGGTGGAGTCTGGAGGGGATGTGAGAAGACCTGGAGAGTCTCCCCATTTCTCCTGCCAAGCCTCTGGATTCACCTTCAGCAGCTATTGCATGAGGTGGGTGAGACAGGCTCCAGGGAATGGCCTGGAATGGGTGACCTTGATAACCACTGGTTCAAATACTTACTACTCAGACAAAGTCAAGGGATGCTTCACCATCTCCAGGGACAATGCCAAAAGCCAGCTGTATCTGCAAATGAACAGCCTCAAAGCTGAAGATATGGCAGTCTATTACTGTGCAAGATACACAGTGAGATGAAGTGAATCTGAAGCCAAGCAAAAACTCTTCAACTTTACTGAGCCCCAGGTCCTGGATTAGTCAATGAGGATTGATTACTGTCTACTCAACAAATAAATGCTCTGTCTTACATATTGGCAAAAAAAATCAGAAAATGAAATACAAGCTGAATAGTCAAGACCTTGTTTATGATCCAAACTTCATCAAGGACCTTGGAATACTAATCTCTAATGATCTAAGTGCTAGAGCCCACTGTAATTACATAGCCAAAAAGGCATTAAGAGTTGTTAACCTAATCCTATGTAGCTTTTTCTCTGGTAATATCACACTATTAACTAAAGCATACAAAACATTTGCTAGACCAATACTTGAATACAGCTCATCAGTCTGGAACCCACATTAAGTATCTGATATTAACACAGTTGAGAAAGTCCAGAAATATTTCACAAGAAGAGTTCTCTACTCCTCTACTCGTTGCAGAATACCTTATGACACCAGACTTGAAATTCTAGACCTAGAAAAACTAGAACTATGCCGCCTTCGGTCTGATCTAAATATAGTATATAAAATTATACATTGCCATGTCCTACCTGTCAATGAATACTTCAGCTTCAACCACAACAATACAAGAGCACACAATAGATACAAACTCAAGGTAAACTGCATCAAACTTGATTGCAGGAAATATGATTTCAGCAACAGAGTGGTCAATGTCTGCAATACTCTATCTGATTCTGTGGTTTCTTCCCCAAACCCCAAAAACTTTAGCCTTAGACTGTCTACTATTGACCTCACCCCTTTCCTAAGAGGTCTGTAGGGGGCATGTATAAGGGTACCAACGTGCCTACCATCCCTGTCCTATTGTTTCTTTTTATTTTTCTTATATGTATCCATTTCATGTATTCATAACTATGTTTATACTTATACCTATTATCTTGTAAACAATTGACAAATAAATAAATAAATAAATACTGAGAACTTCAGGTAGGACTGTTTTGTTCTAGGTATCAGAGAATTTACTGTAAGAAAATTCCTAGTTCATCAGTCTGTTTAAGAGCCAATGCAATCCTAGGCTGCATTAACAAAGGGTTAGAATCAAGATTACATGAAGTACCACTTTATAAACCCTTTGTAAGACCACACCTGGCATACTGCATCCAGTTTTGGTCACCACATTATGAAATTATGAAGATGATTGGGCACTTGGAGGCTAAAACATACAAAGAATGGTTGCATGAGTTGTGTATGGCTAATCTAATGAAAAGAAGAAGTAGGGCTGACATCATAACAGTGTTCCAATGTTGGAAGGGCTGGAACAAAGAAGAAGGGGTCAACCTATTCTTCAAAGTACCAAAAGGCAAGACAAGAAACAATGGATGGGAACTAATCAAGGAGAGGAGCAACCTTGAAATAAGCAGAAACTTCCTAATAGTGAGAACAAATAACCAGTGGAACAGCTTGCCTTCAGAAGTTGTGGTTGCTCTATCACTGGAAGCTTTTAAGAAGAGATTGGACAGCCACCTCATCTCTCCACTTGAGCAGTGAGTTGGACTAGAAGACCTCCAAGTTCTACTCCAACCCTGTTTTTTTCTGTTATTCTGTTTACAAGGTTATTTGGCTTCAGAAAAAAAAACTGGAATGGAATGGAATACTTTAGTGTCAGGGCAGAAGGGTGGAAATGAAACTTTAGGATAATTGTTCTATGTATCTAAACTGCCAAACACACATTGGAGAAATATCTCCTCAGAAAGAATCACCTTAGAGAATTAGGAAAATGTGCCCTCTCCTCATTTTTCATCCTGGGGGACACAGTTGTCACAAAAAATCCAATTATGTAGGCACCCAGAGGAGATGTGTTAGAGAATAAAACATGTATAATTATATGCTGTCTAATACTGAAAAGCTGACAGTCTTTATAGAATGATATATCATTGGTGTTTGTCACAAGAGAAAATGTCTTTGCATTTAAAAACTTTGCTAGATATGAAAACATAGGACATATTATTATATCATACTATATCATACTACTAATATATTATCATACTGAACAAATAAAAGAAAAATTGAATCATTTTGACATATGCAATTTATGTTCACAGAAATGTTTTAGTCAATCCCCTGTGAAGCTCTTTTATTCCAACAGATATGTAAATCAAGGCACAATTTCCCCTTTAAAGGAGCCCAATGGTTTCCCTTTTCAAATATCTCCAACCAACATAAATCTTGTGCTATTTCCTGAACCATTTCTTGTCACTTCCCTCCATTCAGTAGAGTGAACAAACATGTGGCTATACTTTGTGTCCTTATTAGCAGTCCTCAAAGGTAATTATTACCCCTATGTAAAATGTATTTCCATAGTGTATTTCTGCTCTTGTATGCAGGAGATCTCATTAAAATATATTTCTTTTTAGGAGTCCAAACTCAAGTACAGTTGATGGAGTCTGGAGGGGATGTGAGAAGACCTGGGGAGTCCCTCCATCTCTCCTGCCAAGCCTCTGGCTTCACCTTCAGTAGCTATGGGATGAACTGGGTGAGACAGGCTCCAGGGAAAGGACTGGAATGGGTTGCTGGCATCTATTCTGATTCCAGTAGAAAGCTCTACTCAGACAAAGTCAAGGGGCGCTTCACCATCTCCAGGGACAATGCCAAAAGCCAGCTGTATCTGCAAATGAATAACCTCAAAGCTGAAGACATGGCAGTCTATTACTGTGCAAGAGACACAGTGAGAGGAAGTGAGTCTGAAGCCAAACAAGAACCTTTCTTTCTTCAGAACAGCTCTGCAAGTTGTCTAAGACTCAAATCCAGATTACTTAAGGAGTTTTAAACACTGTCTAGTGAGAACTTCAGGATGTTTTGTTCTAGGTATCAAAGAATTTGCCATAACAAAATAAAAAAATTCCAAGACAACTTTCCTGTTTACCAGTTGATTTGGCTTCTCTGGAATGGAACATAGTTTTTTAGTGTCAGGGCAGAAACATGGAAAGAAACTTTTGCATAATCCTGCTAAATATCCAAACTGGCAAACAGAAATTTGGGAAATAGTTGCTGTGATAGGATCTCCTTGGAGATTCAAGAAGATGTGTCTTCTGCTTCATTTTGATTCTTCAGGCAATATTGTCACAAAAATCCAACTGCCTATATGCACCTGGAAAAGTTGTGTTATGGAATAAAACATATACAATTGTATATTTTCTTATTTTGGACCCCTAAAATCAGAATGACTGAGTTGGAGGACACCTTGAAGTTCTTCTAGTCCCATCCCCAGCTCAAGCAGGAGGCCTTATATCATTTCCAAAAAATGGTTGTACATTCTCTTCTTAAAAACCTCCAGTAATGGAACATCCACAATGCCTAAAGGGAAGTCATTCCATTGCTTAATTGTTCTCACTGTCAGGAAATTTCTCCTTAATCCTAGGTTTCTTCTCTGCTTGATTAGTTTCCATCCACTGCAGTAGTGAAATACTACTGGTTCAGTCCAGTTCAGGATGAACCAATAGTAAAATAAAGCTCTGATGATCAGCTGAGAGGAGAAAGAAGAGAAAAGTGCAGCATTCCCATCCACACCTGTGCTTTTCTGTTCTTTATCCTCTCAGCTGATTGATGTGGCAGAGCCTCAGCTGGTATTTGGAAAGCTGGGCATGCATGAATTGCGTGATCACCAAACTGCTGGGGAAACTGGTAGAATCCCACCATTGATCCACTGCTTCTTTTCCTGCCTTCAAGTGCTTTAGAAAATACTTTGACCAACTCTTCCATGTGGCAATTTTTTAAATTATTATTTCCTAATAATAATAAAATATATTATCATTATATATAGTATATTATAAAGCCATGTCATGTGGAAATTCCCATTCAATCTCCCACTCCCAGGTAGCAGTGCAAGGCAGCATCATAGGGAATCCCCATTCCACGTCCATTTTGTTGCTGATGTCTTTTATTGCTGGTGGGCATAGTTGAATATGGAGCCTAACACATAATAGTTCACTGTAAAGGTCTTAAGAAAATATCACATCTCAGGAGGTTACATTACATACTGAGAAGCTGAAGTCCTTGAATTTTTTTTTCAAGCCTTGGTTTTACTGAATGTAAACTCCTAGGAAAAAACAATGGATCCAACCTTTTTATTAAAGCTTGAATGTTAATTAAAAACACACACATGGAAGTTGTGTTCACTGAAATATGTTAGTCAATGTCATGTTGGGCATTTTTTATCCCAACAGATATGTAGATCAAGGCAAAATTTCCCTTTTAAAGGAGTCTCATGGTTTCATCCTATTTCCTGAATCTTCTCCAGTCACTTCCCTTCATTCATTATAGGGAGCAAAAATTTGACTAAACCTTGTGTTCTTACTAGTAGTCCTCATAGGTAATTATTTCAACTATATAGAGTTTAGAATGCTAGGGCATAAAACATGTAAATTATATATTGTGTCATTTTGGATAATTTTTTTGTTATTTTTGTATTAATTCACTGTAAAAGTTTGAAGAAAATTTCCTATGTGAGGAGGGTACAATACTCAATGGGAAGCTGAGAATTTTCATAAAATAGTTTATCATTGGTATTTGTCACAGACAATGTGTTGAGGTCTTTCAAATCTTTCCTGGAAATGAAAACAAAAGGAAGGGATTTTATTTTCATATTACCAAACAGGTAGAAAATAATAATAATAATAATAATAATAATAATAATAATAATAATAATAATTATTATTATTATTATTATTATTATTTATTCGACTTGTATGCTGCCCTTCTCCCGAGGGACTCAGGGTGGCTAACAGTAAAACAGAAAATATTTCAAAAATTTACCTAAAAGCAAATTAAATCTAAACAAGCCGAAATATACAATAAAACCTATAAAACCTAACATTAAAACAATTTAAAACCAACCACCCGGGTCATTCCAGGCCAGCCTGTTGAAACAACCAAGTCTTCAGGTCCCGGCGGAAGGAGCGGAGATCAGGGGCCAGACGGAGGTCCACGGGGAGCTGATTCCAAAGGGTGGGCGCTCCCACGGAGAAGGCCCTAGCCCTGGGAACCACCAGTCGACAATGCCTAACCGACGGTATCCCAAGGAGGCCCCTCCTGTGGGAGCGAACAGGGCGATCAGAATGTGATGCTGGCAGGAGGTGTTCCCACAAGTACCCTGGACCCAAGCCATTTAGGGCTTTATAAGTTGTTACTAGCACCTTGAAACTAACCCGGAAGGCAACCGGCAACCAATGCAGGTCACGCAGGAGGGGTGTAACATGGGAGTATCTGGATACTCCCATCACAGCCCACGCGGCCGCATTCTGCACCAGTTGTAACCTCCAGGTAGTTCGCAAGGGCAGCCCCATGTAGAGAGCATTACAGTAGTCGATTCTAGAAGTGACGAGCGCATGAGTGACCATTTGAAGGGCATCTCAGCTCAGGTAAGGGCGAAGCTGGCGAACCAGTCGGACCTGGGCAAAAGCCCCCCTGGCCACAGCTCCCACCTGCTCCTCCAAACTGAGCTGTGGATCCAGGAGGATGCCCAGATTCCTCGCCCTATCCATGGGGGCAACACCTCTCCCCCCATGGCCAAAGATGGAACATCACCGGAAAACTGAGATGCCGGTAAGAACAGCCACTCCGTCTTGGTCGGGTTGAGCTGGAGCCTATTTCTCCCCATCCAGACCCGTACCACCTCCAGGCACCAAGACATCACAGAGAGAGCATCACTGATCTGGCCTGGGGTGGAGATATAAAGCTGGGTATCATCTGCATAGTGATGATACCTCACTCCAAAACCTCGGATGATCTTGCCCAGTGGTTTCATGTAGATATTAAACAGGAGAGGCAAGAGAACCGACCCCTGTGGCACCCCACAAGTGAGGGGCTTTGGAGCCGATCTCTGCTCTCCTGTCAACACCAATTGCGAGCAGTCCGAGAGGTAGGAGGAGAACCACTGCAAAACGGTGCCCCCCACCCCCAACCCCCGGAGCCGCCGCAGAAGGATACCATGGTTGATGGTATCGAAAACCACTGAGAGGTCTAATAGGACTAGGACAGAGGAAAAACCCCTGTCCCGAGCCCTCCAGAGATCATCCATCAGCACGACCAATGCTGTCTCCGTGCTGTGTCCAGACCTGAAGCCCGATTGATACGGGTCTAGATAATCATTTTCCTCCAGGAACAAGGGAAGTTGCTGCACCACCTCCTTCAAGGTGGCGGGGAAGACTCCCTCACTCAAAGATGCGTTGACAACTGCCTGGAGCCAGCCACATGTCACCTCACTGGAGACATACACCAACCAGGAGGGACACAGGTCCAATAAACATGTGGTGGAGGACAACCTCCGCATAATCCTGTCCACTTCATCAAGGGAGACCGGGTCAAACTCAACCCAGATACAATCAACCAGATCCGCCGTCACCTCATCATCAGACCACTGCCAGTCAGAGTCCAAGCCAGCCCGAATCCAAGCGATCTTATCTGCCAGATGTAAACTAAATTCCTCTGCTCTGCCCCGCAAAGGGTCCGCCCCCTCCCTCACTTGGAGGAGGGAATGGGTAACCCTGAACAGGGCCGCAGGGCAATCATCGGCGGACGCAATCAGGGCGGAGAAATAATCACGCCTCGCCGCCCTGATCGCTTCCAGGTAGGTCCTAATGTAGGCTCTTAGCTGGCCACGGTCGAATTCAGAATGGCTCATCCTCCACCTGCTATCTAGGCATCTTCTCCGCCATTTCATCCCCTGGAGCTCCTCCGAAAACCAGGGAGCTGACCGAGATCTGCGGCGGGGAAGAAGCTGCAAGGGGACAACCTGGTCGGGTGCCCTCGAAGCCGCCTGTTGCCAGGTGGCTGCCAGCACCTCGGCCAGGTTGTGGTCAAGGGAGGTGGGCAAGAACCCCAGAGCCATCTGAAACCTCTCAGGGTCCATCAGGCATCTGGGGTGGAACCATCGAATTGGCTCCTCATCCCAGCAATGAGGGATAGCCCCCTGAAAGACTAGCCACAGGAGATAGTGATCCGTCCATGACAAGGGTAGAGTAGGCAGAGAAGCCACCCCTAGATCACTACACCAGTGTCCCAAGATAAAAACAAGGTTGAGCATGTTCCCCCCCTTGTGAGTGGGCCCTTGAATCACCTGGGTCAGGTCCATGGCTGCCATGGATGCAATGAACTCCTGAGCCAAACCTGACGCCCCCCCCCAAGAGAAGGCAGGTTAAAGTCCCCCAGGACCATAAGCCTAGGGAGCTCCACCCCCACCCCCAAGAGGATGTCGAGCAGCCCAGGAAGGGCCATCGCCATGCAGCTGGGGGACAGGTACATCAGCAACAGACCCAACCGACCTCCCAGGCCCAACCTGACGAGGAGATTCTCACACTCGCCTATCTCCGGAACATTGGCCTCCCTTGGAAACAGAGTCTCTCTAACAATTATGGCTACCCCTCCACCCCTTCCCTGGGCTCGAGACCAATGTAGCACACAGAAACCGGTGGGGCATAGGTCACACAGAGGGACACCCCCCTCTGGCCCCAACCAGATTTCCACGATGCACGCCACGTCCGCAGCCTCCTCCTCGATAAGCTCACGAAGGAGGGATGACTTATTAGCTACGGACCTGGCATTCACAAAGATCAGCCTGAGCCCAGGGACCACACCTCCCAAGATCCCAGGGGAGCGAGCAGAGACCTGGGGGTCGGAGCGCACCACTGCTTGCTGACAGCGGGGGCGCGCTCCCGAAACAAAATTTGGCCCCCGGTCTCATCCCCCCCACCATAACCGATCACCCTTGGAATTGCGGACCCCACCCCAAGCCCCGCGGACTCCAAGCCCCCCTCAGCCCCCCCTGCTGGGCCCGATTGCTGGCCTGGAAGGACAATGCTGACCCGAACCATAATTACCCTCCCTCTTCCCTAACCCCTTAAGACAACGAATTAAAAAATTTAAAAGTTTCACCTTAGTGCCAAATTTAAAATTTAAACCCTTGGTCACGGCATGCCACCTCTCGGGATCCCAAGATCCATCATTAAGGTAAGCTCTTGGTAACCCAGAGGGCCACTCCAAAGACACGGGGACTGTCTGGAGGGCCCGTAACTCCAGCAGGGAGTAGGCAGGCATAACATATCATATTTCAGGGCAAATCGGTACAGCAGGCTATTGGCAAGATGGTAACGACTGCAAAGATGAAACATATACAGTACAAAGGGCCGGGCAATGATAGCCCGGAACAATCTGCAATCAGCAGCTCTCTCAAAGCTGCCGAGGGCCAGAGTCAAAATGGTCCAGTCACTGCTCTCCCACCACAGTGACTTGTGGCAGGAGTCCTGAACAGTCCCCTGCACTCTCACTGCAAGGGGGTTGAGTCCATCCATTGCCCTCTCACTGCAATGGGGAATAGCCAGGCCCCAGAGAAAGGGGGCATAGTACAAGTCTGGGCAGATGACATAAATGAGCCGGACACCCTCCATAGTACCCGAAGGAGTCCAAGATGACACTGGAAGACAAAGAGATGGTGGCCAAAGGTGGAACCTATGAATAACATAGGATAGCCAGGTCCGCAAAAGGAGTCCAAGAACAGCACAACGTTCGTAAACCGGCCGCGTCCCCAGGTCCAGAGTCATGGCACCACCCCTCCCTGGGGGGGGGCTCCTCCGGAAACTCAACCCACAACCCCATCCAGGGCAGTGCCGACTCACCCGACCCGGGCCTCAACCGCAAATGCCTCCATTTTGGGCTCTCCAGACTTTCAGGCCTCCACCCCCCCCAGATCTTTTCCTCCCAGAACTCTCACTTCTGGGGGAGGGAAAGGGGCAGCATGTCGGGGATGGGCCAAAAGTCCAGAGCCCCAGCAAAAACGCTGCCCCCACCAACAAGTAACAGAAGGGGGACCGTTGGGCCAGCAATCCCATCATCGTCGGCGTTATCATTGCCACCACCATGCCGCAGGCCACCGCTATCGCAGACACCATCCATATTGCCAGGCCGCCGATGCTGCAGCTGAGTCCCAGGCCGCCGTAGCCACCATCACCATCAAACCCTGACACCGCCACGATCGTCGCCAGCACCAAACGGCTGACGACCACCACTGATGGCAGCACTGGGTCCTAGACTATCACCGCCACAGCCGATGAAACTCTCCCAGCACCAGGGCTCCATGAAGCAAGCGGCGATGCTGCCGCGCCTCCAGCCCAGCTGGCAACCCATCAGCTGCTGTGGAGGCTGCGAGAGGGAAAGTCCCAACGGACACTGAACCACCGGCCCAATTTCAGCCGGAAAAGGCTCCAGTGACACCACACGACCCTCCAAAGATGACTCCAGAGGAACCAACAGCAGTGAGGACCTCCTCTCCCTAAAAATCAACAAAGACCACTGGCGCCCGAAAGAGCTCACTCACTGCCGAACCGCCATCTTGGGCATGCGCAAACCAAACCCTGAGTTGTGGTGGCACAGTAGTTAGAATGTAGTATTACAGCTATTTCTGCTGACTGACTGCAGTTTGGCAGTTCGAGTCTCAACAGACTCTAGGTTGATTCAGCCTTCCATCCTTCCAAGATCAGTAAAATTGTTGGGGGCATAATGCTGACTTTGTAATCCACTTAGAGAGGGGTAAAGAACTGTGAAGTGGTATATAAGTCCAAATGCTATTGCTATTATAAATACAAATCCAATCCTAGATCCTTGATTAGCCAGTTAAGATTGATCAATTTCTAATGAGATCCTGAAGAGTCTTTTCTTCTAGTTATCTAATTAGAGAGTTTTCTATAAGAAAATGTAAGATGATAACAACAGCTTGAATATTCCAGTTTCATCTTTCCTGTTTACAAGGTGATCAATCTTCAGAAAAAAATGGAATGGAATATTGTCCTTTAGTATCATGACAAAAGCCTGCAAATGAAACTTCAGAATGAAGCTTCTAAACATCCAAACTGTCGTTTACCTCTTTAGGAAACATCTGCACCAAAAGCATCTCCTTGGAGAATATGGAGCATGCTACCTACCTCATTTTTGATACTGGGGGCAAGGTTGTTGCATGAAATCCCATTGTTGATGCACTTAGTGGAGGTGGGGGTGGAGAAGGGAATAAAAACAACTGTCATTAGATATTTTGAGGGCTGGATATTTTTTTTAAATTTTATTTCTATAATAATTCAATGTAATGTTATCAAGGAAATTTTACTTCAGGAGACCTCAATATGAAAATGAGAAATTTTATAAAAAGATTTTTTTTTTACCAGACAAACTTTTTTTTATTACATTTATATGCTGCCCTTCTCTGAAGACTCAGGGCGGCTTACAATTTTTGGGATACAACCCAATGTGCTCAGCAATAGCCTTCATTCCATTGCATATGCCTGCTTATTACTAAGTGGCATTTTTACAAAGTCAGCTTATTGCCCCCAGAGTCTTTTCTTCTAGGTACCCAGTTAGAGAGTTTGCTATAAAGAAATATAAGATAATGAAAATGGCTTGAAAATTCCAGTTTCATCTTCTCTGTTTACAAGGTGAGCAATCTTCAAGAAAACAATGGAATAGAATATCAAGCTTTAGTATCATGCCAGAAGCCTGCAAATGAAACTTCAGAATGAACCTTCTAAACATCTATACTGCCATTCACCCATTGAGGAAACATCTACACCAAAAATATTTCCTTGGAGAATATGGAGCATGCTTCCTTCCTCATTTTTGACACTGGGGGCATGGGTGGGATTCAAATTTCTTAACAACCAATTTGTGGGTGTGGCCTAATTTGTGGGTGTGACTGGGTGGGCATGGCTTGTTTGTAAATATTATATTTATATAAATATTGATTTTTTTCATTAAAAAAGAGCAACTTTTACCCAAAAGCAGGCAAAGCAAGCAGGCAGATTGAGTTGCTCACAGAATCACAGATTCACTTAGAGATCTATCTATCTGCAATTGGCTATCTGAGCCTGTCACATAAAATTTGCTTGCAAGCAAACTCATAAAATTTGCTTGCAAGCAAACTCATAAAATTTGCTAGCAAGCAAACTCACAAAATTAACTCATAACACCCATGTATGTAAATATTGAATTTTTTATTTAAAAAAAGCAACTTTTACCCTAAAGCAGGCAAAGCAGGCAGGCAGATTGAGTTGCTCACAAAATCACAGATTAATTTAGAGATCTATCTATCTGCAATCGGCTACCTGAGTCTGCACTGAAAAGCTTCAGTCCTAAGAAAGGTTCGCCTCTGCTTTTAGATTAGCTAGAAAGCAAGAAATCCAAGCATTTCCTGCTTTCTAGCTAATCTAAATCTCCTGGCAGAGCAGAACAGCTAATGGCAGGGCGGGGGGTGAGACAAATTAGCAACTTACTAAACCAGCCAAGTTGGATGGCTCATATGCCAGGTAAGGAGTGAGTGGGCGGGGAGGGAGGGGAGGGGCCAGCCAGTGGAGTGATTTGCCAGTTCTTCAAACTGGGGATAATCGTGTGTGCAGCATTTGCAAGAAATCATCAGCTGTGCCGCCTGGACAGCTGACAAGCGCTAGGCTCGGGTGCGCAGCATTTGAAAATCCTCTTGTTTCCTGCTTTTTCAACTTCAGCTGTGCCACACAAACCAGCTGAGGAGGGAAAAGCAGGGAATAAAGGACAGCCTAGAGCCCTGGCAGGCAACTGGCCAAACACCAAACTGGTTTGGTGTCAGCTGTTCTTTGCAGCTACAAGTTCTATAGTACTAGGCCGAACCAGTAGCATCCCACCCCTGACTGGAGGGGGGCAATGTTGTTACATGGAATTCCGTTGTTGAGGCAACTGGTGGGTGTTGCCAAGAGAATTGAAAGAATTGAAAGAACTGTCATTAGATACTTTGGAGGCCAGAAACTTTTTAATTTTATTACTATAATAATTCAATAAAAAAAGAACTGTCATTAGATATTTTGGAGGCCAGATACTTTTTTTTAACAATTCAATGCAAAGTTTTCAAGAAAATATGACATAGCAGAAGAGTTCAATATGAAACTGAAAATTTTTATAAAAAGATGGATTTTTGGTTTTTGTCACCAGAGAAACTTACATAGTTATTCAAATCTTTCTGGGAAACGGAAACAACTTGAAAGAATCATATTGTTTTAGTTAGTGAATATATAAAGCAGCTAAAATTTTATAGATACAAATATATACAACAATTCAGAAGATTTTAAAGTTTCTCTCAATGGAATTCAAAAGAACATAGCATCTCAAGAGAGTGTAATTCTTACTGGGAAGCCATGCCTGGGTTTATACCAGACAACCTACAGCAAACACAATATTTTAGTTAATACAAAGTTAATTATCTATCATTCTGTTTGAATTGAGAGACTATATTTGGTCACATTATGACTTAAGTTTCTGAATTGAGTGGACCACCTAGTCTAGCATTCAAAGTGTTCTGTTAAGATATATCCCCGTTAGGAGAATGAGTACGTCCAGGGAAGTGAAAGGAGAGAGATAATGAATAACACACATTACACGAAAGTTATATTGAATACTGAAATGTAGGTTTTACTTCCAATAAATGGTTAAGCAGAATCCAAAAACAGTCCAAATCATACACAGAGAATATTAGTCAGTAGACAAATCGATAATCCCAAATAGCAGTGTCCTTTTTCTTACCAATATCATACACAGTTCGATAAACACAGAGTTTGCAAAAACAGTAGCAAAAACCGGATCAAACACCAGATCAAAGAGCAAACAAGAACAAAAGAAGAAGAATGAACCAGGTTTCTTGGCTCCATCTTATGGCCGTCGGCAGTAACGTCAGCCAATCACATTCGGCATGCTCTTAAAGTTACATACAATCACTTCGCAATCCCGGTTGATATATTGACAACCCAATAGTTAGGTATCCAACATTCCTAACATGTTCCTTGAAGTTTAACTTCTATTTAAAGTGTTTGAGATGTTCCAGAAAATAAACAAAGGTTAAGGAAGCAATTTCATAGCAAACATTCTAACCTTTTTATATAATCTATAATCGGTAAATTTGGTTTCTAAAAACTTGAATCATTTTGAGAAGGGCAGAAATGTTTCAGGATTTTAGTTTTGTTAATGTACAACAATCCAGTTCATTTTCCTATTAACTCATAAGAGGGGGAAAAGGGTCCAAACTTTTTTCATAGGACTGAAATCTTAACTGCAAGTTATGTCCATTCAAATATATTAGTCAATGGCCCAGATGACTCTTTTATCCCAACAAATATGTAAATTCAGAACTATTTCCCCTTTAAAGGATCCCCGTGGTTTCCCTCTTCAGACAACACCCACCAACATAAACCTTGTGTTATTTCCTGAAACCTCTCCTGTCAATTTCATCTATTCACTAGAGGAGCAAACATGTGGTTAAACCTTGTGTCCTTACTAGTAGTCCTCAAAGGTAATTATTTTCCTTATGTAAAGTTTATTTCTATATTCTGATCTTGTATGCAAGAGATCTCATTAAAACAAATTACTTTCTTTTTAGGAGTCCACTCTCAAGTCCAGTTGATGGAGTCTGGAGGGGATGTGAGAAGACCTGGAGACTCCCTCTGTCTTTCCTGCCAAGCCTCTGGATTCATCTTCAGCAACTACTATATGTACTGGGTGAAACAGGCCCAGGGAAAGGACTGGAATGGGTGGCCTACATAAGCTCTGCTTCTGGTGATATCAACTACTCAGACAAAGTGAAGGGACACTTCACTCAGACAAAGTGAAGGGACCGTCTCCAGAGACAATGCCAAAATCCAGCTATATCTGCAAATAAACAGCCTCAAAGCTGAAGACACATTAGTCTATTACTGTGCAAGAGACACAGTGAAAGAAAGTGAGTCTGAGGCCAAGCAAAAACCTTCCTTTCTTCAGAGCAGCTCTTTAACATGACTGAGCCACAGAACCTGGATTAGTCAATGAAGATTGATTTTTGCTATTTCCATTATAATTCACTGAGCTGTAACAAAATTTGGCATCTCAAGAAGGTAGAAGACTCACAGGGAGGCTGAGAATTGGTGTAATTTACTATCGGTGTTTGTGAGCAGAGAATGTGTCAAGGTATTTCAAATCTTTCCTGGAAATGAAAGCAAAAGGAAAGGATTTCACTATCATATTCAGTGAACATGTAAAACATTATAGATAAAACATTATAGATAAAACATTATAAATACAAATCCTGCCTTAGATCTGTGATTAGCCAATTAAGATTGATCACCTTCTAGATACCCAATTGGAGAGTTTGCTGTAAGAATATGTAAGATGATGGAAATGGCTTGAAAATTGCAGTTTCATCTTCCCTGTTTACAAGGTAGTCATTCTTCAGGGGGAAAAAACATGGAATGGAATATTGTTCTTTATTGTTGGAAAAAATATCCACCTGGTTCAGTTCCAAGTGGGGAGAAAGACACTGGAAACATGGAGGCTGATTGGAAAGATGGTTTATCATCTGATTATCTGGATCCGTATCAATCGGGTTTAAGCACAGAGTACAGCACAGAGACAGTGTTGGTCGCACTGGTGGATGATCTCTTGGAGGGCTTGGGACAAAGGTTATTCCTCTGTCTTGGTCCTATTAGATCTCTCAACATTTTTTCATACCATCAACTATGGTATCTTACTGCGATGCCTCGGGGGGTTGGGAGTAGGAGGCACTGTTTTATGATGGTTCTCCTCCTTCCTCTCAGGTCATTCGCAGTCGGTGTTGGCAGGAGGAAGGAGGTCGACCCTGAGGCTCCTCTCTTGTGGGGGGCCCCAGGGATCAGTCCTCTCTCCCCTCCTGTTCAACATCTATATGAAACCGCTGGGTGAGATCATCCGTGGTTTTGGGGTGAGGTACCATCAGTATGCTGATGATACCCAGCTTTTTATCTCCACCCCAACCAACCCATTGATGCCCTTGATGTGATGTCTCGATGCCTGGAAGCGGTATGGATCTGGATGGGGAGAAACAGGCTTTCATTCAACCCGGTCAAGACCGAGTGGTTGTATGTACCAGCATCTCGAATTGTCCAGGATGTTCCATCCTTGTTTATGGGGGGAGAGGTGTTACCCCCCTGTAGATAGGGTGTGCAGCTTGGGTGTCCTCCTGGATGCATGGCTCAGTTTGGAGGATCAGGTGGGAGACGAGGCCAGGGGGGCATTTGCTCAGGTTCATCTTGTGCATCAGTTGTGCCCCAATCTGGACCGAGATGCCTTGCATACGGTTACCCATGCGCTTGTTACCTCCCATGTGGACTACTGCAATGCTCTCTCCATGGAGCTGTCTTTGCGGACCACCCAAAAACTTCAACTGGTGCAGAATGCGGCCATGTAGGTTGTGATGGGAGTAACCCAATACTCCCATATTACACCCCTCCTGCATGAGCTGCATTGGTTGCCGGTTGCCCACCAGGTGAGATTCAAGATGCTGGTAATCACTTATAAAGCCCTATATGGCTTAGAGCTGGGGTATTTGTGGGACCATCTACTGCCAGGAACAACTTCCCAGCACCCTGTGCACTCCCACAGACAGGGCCTCCTCAGGGTGCCATTAGCCAGACAGTGTCGGCTGGCAACCCCCAGGGGGAGAGCCTTCTCTTTTGGTGTGCCTACCCTGTGGAATCAGCTGCCCTTGGAGTTGCGGGTGGCTCCAGACATTCAATCCTTCTGTCGTGACCTGAAGACATGGCTCTTCCAACAGGTCAACCTGGACTGAGGGGGGCGTTTAATGGTTTTTGTATTGGTTATTGTCGGTTTTTAATTATAATTATTGGGATTCTTATTTAATATCTTTTAAATTTTAAATTTTTGTATTGTATGTTTTTACTGTTGTGAGCCACCCTGAGTCCTTCGGGAGATAGGGCGGCATATAAATCTCATTATTAAATTAAATTAAATTAAATTATTGATGAACCCACATGGCTTTGAGTTCCTGGGCAGCTGATCATCTGGAGTGGAGTGTGAGGTTTATTTATACCCTCTCTTGGACTTTGTAGCCTTTGAGCTTCCTGTTCCTATGGCAAGAGTATGTATTCTATTGGTTACTGTCAGACTCCCATGGACTGTGCATGGTTCTGAGGTTGTCTGAGCTCCCAGATTTCGTTGAAGCTTGGAGAGTGATGATGTAATGAAGAAGCTTGTATTTTGAAAGGTGTTGAGCAATTCCTATTGTGTCTTAATGACTTTGTCCTGCTTTAGATCTTGAGTGAGAGCTAATTCCATCACCCTGAGGCTGAAGGTCTTTTGTCTTATAGATGGGCTGGCCCAATCTTGCTGGGGCTATTAAGAAAGGTGGGGGTTGCTTTTCAAGAGCATGTTTTCTTTTTAGGGAAATATGATATTCTGCCTTTTTAATATTTCTCAAAATATTTCATTCTTCTAGGAAAGGGGTGGGTGCTAATTTTCTACAGTATCTTGGCAGAAGCTTGGAAATGAAACTTCAGGGTAAAACTTCTAAATATCTAAAGTGTCATTCACCAATTGAGGAAACATCTGGACCTAAAGAATCTCCTTGGAGAATATGGAGCATGCTTCCTTCCTCGTTTTTGTCACTGCGGGGCAATGCTGTTACATGAAATCCCATTGTCGATGGACTTGGTGGGAGAAAGGAAGGGAATTAAAACAACAGTCATTAGATATTTTGGAGGCTGGATACTTTTTATTTTATTTTTGTAAGAACTCAATGAAATGTTATCAAGCAGGAGACTTCAATATAAAACTTACAAAGGTATTCCAAATCTTTCATGGAAATGGAAATAACATGAAAGAGTCATGTTGTCTTATTTAGTGAACATATAAAATAGCTAATATTTTATAGATACAAATATATACAACAATCCAGAAAATTTTAAATGGAATTTAAAAGAATTTAGCATCTCAAGAGAATATAATCCTTACCTTTACAAGGTAATCATTCTTCGGGGGGGGGGGACATGGAATGGAATGTTGTCCTTTAGTATTGTTGGAAGAAATATCCACCTGGTTCAGTTCCAAGTGGGGAGAAAGACACTGGAAACATGGAGGCTAGTTGGAAAGATGGTTTATTGATGAACCCACATGGGTTTGAGGTCCTGGGCAGCTGACCACCTGGAGTGGAGTGTGAGGGTTATTTATACCCTCTCTTGGACTTTGCAGCAATTTATACCCTTGAGCTTCCTGTTCCTGTGGCAAGAGCATATATTCTATTCCCATGGACTCCCATGGACTATGCATGGGTCTGAGGTTATCTGAGCTCCCAGGTTTGGTTGAAGCTTGGAGGGTGATGTTGTAATGAAGAGGCTTGTGTTCTGAAAGGGTGTTGGGAATTCCTATTGTGTCTTAATATCTTTGTCCTGGTTTAGATCTTGAGTGAGACCTAATCCCATCACCCTGAGGCTGAAGGTCTTTTGTCTTGTAGATGGGCTGGCCCAATCTTGCTGGGCTATTAAGAAAGGTGGGGGCTGCTTTTCAAGAGCATGTTTTTTTCTTAGGGAAATATAATATTCTGCCTTTTTAATATTCCTCAAAATATTTCATTCTTCTAGGAAAGGAGTAGGTGCTAATTTTCTACAGTAACTTGGCAGAAGCCTAGAAATGAAACTTCACGGTAAAACTTCTAAACATCTAAACTGCCATTCACCTATTGAGGAAACATCTGGACCCAAAGAATCTTCTTGGAGAATATGGAGCATGCTTCCTTCCTAGTTTTTGGGACTGGGGGGCAATGCTGTTACATGAAACCCCATTGTCGATGGACCTGGTGGGAGAGGGGAAGGGAATTAAAATAATAATCATTAGATATTCTGGAGGATGGATACTTTTTATTTTATTTTTGTAAGAACTCAAAGAAATGTTGTCAAGCAGGAGACTTCAATATAAAACTTACCAAGGTATTTCAAATCTTTTGTGGAAATGGAAATAACATGAAAGAGTCATATTGTCTTATTTAGTGAACATATAAAATAGCTAATATTTTATAGATACAAATATATACAATAATCCAGAAAATTTTAAATGGAATTTAAAAGAATTTAGCATCTCAAGAGAATATAATCCTTACCTTTACAAGGTAATCATTCTTCGGGGGGGGGGGACATGGAATGGAATGTTGTCCTTTAGTATTGTTGGAAGAAATATCCACCTGGTTCAGTTCCAAGTGGGGAGAAAGACACTGGAAACATGGAGGCTAGTTGGAAAGATGGTTTATTGATGAACCCACATGGGTTTGAGGTCCTGGGCAGCTGACCACCTGGAGTGGAGTGTGAGGGTTATTTATACCCTCTCTTGGACTTTGCAGCAATTTATACCCTTGAGCTTCCTGTTCCTGTGGCAAGAGCATATATTCTATTCCCATGGACTCCCATGGACTGTGCATGGTTCTGAGGTTGTCTGAGCTCCCAGATTTCGTTGAAGCTTGGAGAGTGATGATGTAATGAAGAAGCTTGTATTTTGAAAGGTGTTGAGCAATTCCTATTGTGTCTTAATGGCTTTGTTCTGCTTTAGATCTTGAGTGAGAGCTAATCCCATCACCCTGAGGCTGAAGGTCTTTTGTCTTATAGATGGGCTGACCCAATCTTGCTGGGGCTATTAAGAAAGGTGGGGGTTGCTTTTCAAGAGCATGTTTTCTCTTTAGGGAAATGTGATATTCTGCCTTTTTAATATTTCTCAAAATATTTCATTCTTCTAGGAAAGGGGTGGGTGCTAACATTCTACAGTATCTTGGCAGAAGCCTAGAAATGAAACTTCAAGGTAAAACTTCTAAATATCTAAAGTGTCATTCACCAATTGAGGAAACATCTGGACCTAAAGAATCTCCTTGGAGAATATGGAGCATGCTTCCTTCCTCGTTTTTGTCACTGCGGGGCAATGCTGTTACATGAAATCCCATTGTCGATGGACTTGGTGGGAGAAAGGAAGGGAATTAAAACAACAGTCATTAGATATTCTGGAGGATGGATACTTTTTATTTTATTTTTGTAAGAAGTCAATGAAATGTTGTCAAGAAAATAGACCACAGCAGGAGACTTCAATATAAAACTTACAAAGGTATTTCAAATCTTTCATGGAAATGGAAATAACATGAAAGGGCCATATTGTCTTATTTAATGACCATATAAAACAGCTAATATTTTATAGATAGAAATATATACAACAATCCAGAAGATTTTAAAGGTTCTCTAAATGGAATTCAAAAGAATTTAGCATCTCGAGAGAGTATAATCCTTACTAGGAAGCCATTATCTCTTTACACCAGATAACCTACAGTAAACATTTTTTTGATAATACAAAGATAATTGTTTATCATTCTGTTTCAATTGAGAGGCTGTATTTGATCACACTATGATTTAAGTTTCTGAATTGAGTGGATTCAATTAGTCCAGTATCCAAAGTGTTCCTTAAAGGTCAGCTGACATTTAATATATTTGGGATGTTCCATAAAATAAGCAAAGGTTCAGGAAGCAATTTTGTAGCAAACATTCTAACTCTGATATTCTAGCCTTTTGATCTGTCAATTTGAGAAGGTCTGGACTTTTTCAGGCTTTTCTTTAGTTAATGTACAACAAACTGGTTCTTTCTCCTATTAACTCATTGGAGGAAAAATCAGTCTGAATGCTTTTCTTAGGAGTAGAATGTTAATTGAACAATGCAAATGCAAGTTATGTTCACTATATTTGGTCACACCATTTCTTACCTTTCTGAGCAGAGTGGATCAATTAGGTTAACATTCAAAGCTCAACTGCCATTTAATGTGTTTGGGATGTTCCATAAAATAAACAAAGGTTAAGGAAGCAATTTTGTGCCAAACATTCTAACTCTGATATTAGAGAATAGACTTAATAAGTAAGTCTATTAAGTGATAAGTAAGTCTATTCTCTAATATCTGGAATCATTCTGAGAATGGCTGAAATTTTTCATGCTTTACTTTCACTTCACGTGCAATAAACTGGCCCTTTTTCCTATTAACTCAGAGGGGAAAATTGGTCTGAACCCTTTTCTGGGGATTGGAATGCTAATTGCAAAATGCACATGAAAATTATGTTCACTGAAATATATTAGCCAATGCCCTGAGGCTCTTTTATCCCAACAGATATGTAAATCGAGGCACAATTTCCTCTTTAAAGAGCCCCATGGTTTCCCTCTTCAGACAACACCCACCAACATAAACTTTGTGCTATTTCCTGAAATCTTTCCTGTCAATTTCATTTATTCATTAGAGGAGCAAAATGTGGCTAAACCTGGTGTCCTTTCTAGTACTCCTCAAAGGTAATTATTTCCCCCATATTTCCACATTTGGTGCTGTATGCAGGAGATCTCATTTAAAAAAAACAATCCTTTTCTTTTTAGGAGTCCAATCTCAAGTACAGTTGGTGGAGTCTGGAGGGGATGTGAGAAGACCTGAGGAGTCCCTCCGTCTCTCCTGCCAAGCCTCTGGATTCACCTTTAGTAGCTACTGGATGGGTTGGGTGAGACAGGCTCCAGGAAAAGGACTGGAATGGGTGGCATACATGGATGCTGGTTCAACCACTTACTACTCAGACAAAGTGAAGGGGCGATTCACCATCTCCAGGGACAATGCCAAAAGCCAGCTGTATCTGCAAATGAACAGCCTCAAAGCTGAAGACACGGCAGTCTATTACTGTGTGAGAGACACAGTGAGAGGAAGTGAATCTGATGCTAAGCAAAAACCTTCCTTTCTTTGGAGCAGCTCTTCAACTTGACTGAGTCTCAGATCCTGGATTAGTCAACCAGGATGTATTTTTGTTATTTCCATCATAATTCAATGAGCCTCAAGAACATTTGCCATCTCAAGAGTGCCAGTGTTCACAAGGAGGCTGAGAATTTGTATAAAATAATTTATCATTGGTGTTTGTCACCAGAGAATGTGTCAAAGTATTTCAAATCTTTCCTGGAAATCAAAGCAAAAGGTAAGGAATTTACTACTATATGCAGTGAAACATACCAAAAAATTAATATATTATAAATTCAAATCCTGCCTCTGATCCTTAATTAGCCAATTAAGGTTGATCCCCATCAGGTGAGAGACTCTTTTGCTTGTTAATATCCAATTAGATAGAGACTTTGCTGTAAGAAAATGTAAAATGATGAAAATGGCTTGAAAATTCCAGTTTCATCTTCCCTGTTTACAAGGTGATCAATCTTCAGGGAAAAAAATGAAATGGAATATTGTCCTTTACTATTATGGCAGAAGCCAGGAAATGAAACTTCAGGATGAACTTTCTAAACATCCAAATTGCCATTCACCTATTGAAGAAACATCTGCACCAAAATAATCTCCCTGGAGAGTAAGAGAGTTGGAAGGGACCTTGTAGGTCTTCTAGTCCAATTCACCCCTCAAGCAGGAGACCTTATACCATTTCTGACAGGTGGCAGTCCAGTCTCTTCTTGGAAACTTCCAATGATGAAGCTACCACAACTTCCTAAGGCAAGCTGTTCCATTGGTTGATTGTTCTCACTGTCAGAAAATCTCTCCTGTTGAATCCCTCATTGACCAGTTTCCATTCACTATTCCTTGTCTGGCCTTCAGGTGCTTTGGAAAATAGCTCATCCCACTCCTCTCTGTGGCAGCCCCTCAAATATTGGGAGGCTGCTATCATGCCTCCCTCGGATATTTCAGAGATATCTAATGGTATTTTCTTATTTTTGTGATAATGAAAAGTTCTCAAGAAAATGTTACATAGCAGGAGACTTCAAGATGAAACTGGAGCCTTGGTGGCTCAGGCTGTTAAATGCCTGCACTTAAGATCCAGCTGTCTACAATTACTGTAGGCTCGAATCCCACCAGGCTCAAGGTTGACTCAGCCTTCCATCCTCTCAGGGTAGGTAAATTGAGGACCCAAGATTGTTGGGGGCAATAAGCTGACTTTGTAAAAATGCCGCTTAGTAATAAGCAGGCATATACAATGGAATGAAGGCTATTGCTGAGCACACTGGGTTGTATCCCAAAAAATTGTAAGCCACCCTGAGTCTTCAGAGAAGGGCGGCATATAAATGTAATTTTAAAAAAAACTGACAAATTTTATAAAAAGATGGAATTTTGGTTTTCGTCACCGCAGAAACTTATCAAGGTATTTCAAATCTTTGCTGGCAATGGAAACAACATGAAACAACCCCATTATCATATTCAGTGAACATACTGTATAAAACAGCTAAAATGTTACAGATACAAATATATATAACAATCCAGAAGATTTTAAAATTTCTCTCAAGGGGGTTCAAAATAACATAGCATCTCGAGAGAGTACTTACTGGGAAAGCTAGGTCTGGGTTTCCACCAGATAACCTACAAAATGTTTTAGATAATACAAATATAATTGTTTATCATTCTGTTTGAATTGAGAGACTGTGATTTAAGTTTCAGTGTTGTATGAATGCAATGAGTCTAACATTCAAAGTGTTCCTTGAAGCTTAACTGCCATTTAACCCTTAATCACAGATGCACTATTTCAGCTATGCCATTACAGACATGAGGTCAAAATGACTACTCTAGCTGCTGGTCATAGTCCAGGTAATTGCACTACAATATTGTGATTAGTGGTTCTGGATCTATTTATTTATTATTTATTTATTGTTTGGACTTATATGCCGCCCTATCTTCCGAAGGACTCAGGCGGCTCACATCATAAAAACACACAATACAAAATTTAAAAATTACTAAAATTATTATTAAACCACAAAGCCAAACAACTATCTAAAACCCATACAAAAACTAGACATAAAAACGTATATAAAAACCCACCCCCCTCAGTCCAGGCCGGCCTGTTGGAAAAGCCACAACTTCAGGTCACGACGGAAGGAACGGAGGTCAGGGGCCAACCACAGCACCAAGGGCAACTGGTTCCAGAGGGTGGTTGCTCCCACAGAGAAGGTCAGCCAACACTGTCTAGCCGACGGCACCCCAAGGAGGCCCTGTCTGTGGGAGCGCACAGGGCGATGGGCAGTTGATGCTGGCAAGAGACGTTCCCACAAGTACCCTGGCCCTAAGCCATGTAGAGCTTTATAGGTAATTACCAGCACCTTGAATCTCACCTGGAGGGCAACTGGCAACCAATGCAGTTCACGCAGGAGGGGTGTAATATGGGAGTATCAAGATACTCCCATCACAACCCGCACGGCCGCATTCTGCACCAGTTGAAGCCTCTGTGTGGTCCGCAAGGGCAGCCCCATATAGAGAGCATTGCAGTAGTTGACTCGGGAGGTAACGAGCACATGAGTAACCATACACAAGGCATCTTGGTCCAGATAGAGGCGCAACTGGTGCGCCAGGTGAACCTGGGCAAATGCCCCCCTGGTCACCGCACCCCCTGGTCCTCCAAACTGAGCCATGCATCCAGAAGGACACCCAATTTGTGCACCCTATCCATGGGGGACAACATCTCTCACCCCGTGCCTAACAATGGAACCTCCTGGATCATCCGAGATGCTGGTATGCACAGCCACTCGGTCTTGGCCAGGTTTAGCTGGAGCCTGTTCCTTCCCATCCAGATCTGCACCACCTCCAGGCAATGGGACATCATGGCGAGGGCATCACTGAGTTGGTTTGTGGTGGAGATAAAAAGCTGGGTATCATCAGCATAGTGATGATACCTCACCTGAAAATCATGAATGATCTCATCCAGCGGCTTCATATAGATATTGAACAGGAGGGGAGAGAGGACCAACCCCTGGGGCACCCCACAAGCGAGGGTCCTTGGGGCCAACCTCTGCCCTCCTGCCAACACCGATTGTGAATGACCCTAGAGGTAGGAGGAGAACCACCGTGAAATGGTGCCTCCCACCCCCAACCCCCTGAGGCATTGCAATAAGATACCATGGTCGATGGTATCAAAAGCCGCTGAGAGATCTAATAGGACTAGGACCAAGGAATGCCCCCTGTCCCAAGCCCTCCAGAGATCATCCACCAGTGCGACCAATGCTGCCTCAGTGCTGTACCCAGGCCGGAAGCCCAATTGATACAGATCTAGATAATCAGCTTCCTCCAGGAACCCCAGAAGCTGTCGGGCCCCCACACTCTCAACAACCTTCACAACAAAGCGAAGGTAGGAGACAGGACAAAAGTTATTCAAAATGGCTGGGTCCAAGGTAGGCTTCTTAAGGAGGGGCATCACCACTTCCTCCTTCAGGGCGGTGGGGAAGGATCACTCACTTAACGAAGTGTTAAGTGATCACCACTGCCTGGAGCCAGCCTCGTGTAACCTCCTGGGCAGCATACAGGCTCAAATTCATCCCAGATAGTATCCACAAGGTGTGTCGTCACTCCCTGTTCAACCTCTCCCCAGTTGGAGTCCAGGCCGGCCCAGATCTGAGTGATCTTATCCAGTAGATGCTGACTAAACTCCTTGGCCTGCCCCCACAAAGGGTCCTCCCTCACTCCCTGGTTAAGGAGGGAATGGGTGACCCTAAACAGGGTGACTGGCAATTATCTGCTGCTCCCATTGCCGCTAGGTAAGTCCTCATAAAGGATCTTAACTGGGATCGGTCAGATTCAGACTGACTGGACCTCCAACTGCTCTCTAGGCCCCTCCTCCAGCGCTTCATCTCCTGGAGCTCCACGGAAAACCAAGGAGCTAACCAAGATCTGCATCGAGTCAGGGGCCACAAAGGGACAATATGGTCAAGAGCCTCTGAGGCAGCCTGTTGCCAGGCGTCTACCAGGGCCTTGGCTGAGCTGTGGGTAAGGGAGGCAGGAAACAACCCAAATGCTGTCTGAAACCCCTCTGGGGCCATCAGGCGCCTGGTGCAGAACCACCTGGTCAGTTCCGCATCACAACTACATGGGGTGACATGCTGGAAGACCAGCCAAAGGAGGTAATGATCAGTCCACAACAGGGGTTGGTTAGTTGGTGATCCCCCACCCTGATCATTACCCAACTGTCCAGAGATAAAAACCAGGTCAAGTGTGTGCCCCCCTCCATGAGTTGGGCCCTGAATTATTTGGGTCAGGTCCATAGCCATCATGGAAGCCATGAACTCCCAGTCCATCCTCGACATCCCACCCAGAGAGGGTAGGTTGAAATCCCCCAGAACCAAGAGTCTGGGGAACTCAACCGCCACTCCCGAGAGAACGTCAAGTAGCTCGGGCAGGGTCATTGTCACACAGCTGGAAGAAAGGTATGTGAGCAACAGACCCAACTGACCGCCAGGGCCCAACCTCAGGAGGAGAGACTCACATCCGGCAATCTGCGGGGCAGTGACCTCCCTCGGACAAAAGGTCTCCCTAATAAGAACTGCCACCCTGTCACCCCTACCCTGGGCTCGAGGTTGGTGTAGCAC